>DWJN01005219.1:0-11665 GCA_018248895.1 Carystus phorcus
CAAAATAGTTCATAACTATTTTCGCTTCTGTCTATCGAAGCGAACTTTAATGTTGTCAACATTTTTTTTGTACTATATTTTTATTGGACAGTTATGTATTATGAATAGAAAAAAGTATTCAAAATTGCATTTTTTTTCTCAAATTGTCCATAATAATTATAACCGAATTTACTATGATTGAAAACACTGGTAGACACAAGTAGTATGTATGCTGTTTCTTTATCTTAAGAGTTATTTAAATTGATTGAAATAAATGGATATACATATAATTGGAATTGACCTACAATTTTACTTAGTTATAATGTAAATTTTACAGCAATAAAATATTAAATGGCTTTCATTTTTATTATTAATTTATTCCAGATCACCACGCATTTATGACAGACAGCTGTGCGCTGGTGGAGTTAGAGACAAGGATTCGTGTGGTGGGGACTCTGGAGGACCCCTGATGGTCCCTGGGCGGGTCGAGTCCTCTGGTACACGCTACGTACAACGAGGCATCGTGTCCTATGGCTCTAAGAGATGCGGCATTGGTGGATACCCCGGAGTTTACACACGGGTTTCAGCGTATATGGATTGGATTTTAGATAATATACGGAGATAATTGACAACAATAAATGGTATTTCACTCCGGAAGACCTAAATAGGGCAGCGCGTGATATGAATAACTATAAATTGTTATGTTTGAGACAATTGCATGGGCTGTTAATTATTTTTATGTAACTAACATTTTATTTACGTAACGTGTTTTTGTCGGCACAAACAACCAAACGAGCCTTCGCCTTTAATATGAAATAATCAAGACTGTTTTAATATTTGCTAATTATTATCATCATATTTAATGTATATAACAACCAATTATGTACGTAAAAAATATATTTACAGTGAAGAAACATTATATTCCGCAGTAAATAATACTGGAATTGTGGCTTATTGATATACAATTATCATATTTTAAAATACAGAATACATTTTGATATAAAGAAAAACATACTTTTTGTAATAAGTAAATGTTTTAAAATATACTAATATGGTTTTTTACTAATATATTTTACATCATGCAATAAGTATTCAATTGATTGGGCTACAGGGTTCACCCTTTTTGCACCCTTTATGTAACAAGCCGACATAGCCGGCGGGCCTTTAGCAAGTCAACGTCATTCATGGACATCAATAAAAACAATAGGTTTCATTTTGGAGAGTGCGCGCAGGAATTACACGATTTAATTCCTCCATCCCCATTCTATCATCGAACGTCCCGGCGCACGGCGGGTATCCATCCGTTGTAAATATCCCTCCGGTACAAACGACGCACTTTACCTCGACATTTATAATACATACTGCGAAGGAGTGGAATAAATTGCCCGCGTCGGTATTCTCCTTTGATTATAATGTTAATGTTTTCAAGGCAAGAGTGAACAGGCTTCTAGTTAATGTGCTTTATCACCCAAGACTACATCACCGCTTACCATCAGGACTGTAGTCAAGCATTAATTTATAATCAATAAAAAAGCCTCACTGATACGTTGCTAGTAAATAAAGATGAGAGAAGAAAGACAGTAAAAAGCTTAAAGCTTAAGCTTAAGCTTCGAGCCAGAATAGCTACGACGAGTCGCTTGGCGGCTAACTTAAGCAAGTTGCAAGGCGAGCCTACGTACTAAAAGCTTATGGAATCAGGATAACAACAAATAAAAGCAAAAAGTGATTCGACTGTTGTATTTGGTTGCACAGATGAAACAGAATATGTAGCCAGGACTGTTTCTTATAATAAAAATTAATCTCAGAGAAATTCGCTAGACAAATCCCGATAATACCACGATTGTGTTGAGAAAGTAAAGTGGAAAAGATTCATAAAGAAAACCTTCTGCACTGCTTCAATCAAAGGTTTCATTGCATATGAGAGAAGGTAATTTTGAATATCAAACATTTTGACAGATCTATGTATCGTTTTATTTTTTTATTTTATAATAAATTTCAACATGACCTACATACAGTAATACACCATTTCCAAGTAGGTACTTAATCAAAAACTAGAAGGTCTCGATTTTCAACACTTCATTTTCTGAAATGTGGTCTACGTTCGTAATAACTACATGAATTTATATCTGGATAACCATATATATTTTTGTAATTGAAAAAGTGAGTATACTGTAACGTATAACTGAAAGTTAAATAGAATATGTGGATTTTATATAAGAAGCACTGATAGCTCGGCGGCTCCCGTCGATTCTAAGTGGTTGACCGAGTTAGGCAACTGTAGTTGCAATCGGTATCTAGATACACCGCCAATGACAAATATTTCTTAAGTGCTTGTATTTCAGAGGATACGTTAAGCAGTCGGTTATAATTATTATCGTAGATAGCAGACATTAAACCATGTCGGACTCCTTCGGATGACATAAAAACTTGCAAAACTTGAGTTTTGTCTAATCTCTCCAACAACCCGCAGTGAAGCAGCTTGATAGAGTATGCTCGAGTGTTCCTCAGTAATGAGAGACTCGTGCCCTATAGTTAGCTATTAATAGATTGACGCCATAACAGACTTTTATTGTAAAATAAGACTAGTTACAATATTGTAATTGACTTTAAAAATTCAAAAGATGATTAGGAATTAGAGTAATTAAACAAGGACTAAGTTATATCATATCTACAATTAGAAATATCAGAAGAGACTTAATCGAAAACAGATACACTGAGCTACTTCATTTATTTATTTATTTTGGCATTGTCGCAAGGTCATGACACCAAAAAACAATGCAATGCTTTGCGCCCTTCTTAGATTTTACTATGTCGTTCGACTCTGTGACTCAAATTAATGCTGCGAAAACGGTTAGAATAAACAGCGTCACTCTCGTTCTGACGCCATCTTGCGTAAACACTACGTATTATATGCAGGCTCTTACACAATAAAATACACACGTTAAAATTTTAGAGTAAACACAGTTAATTTTTAAGTCAAGTTTAATTTGCATACCCCAAGGAGGTCTTCTTAGGCCCAGTTATGTTTATAGTTCATGTAAGAATACTACCATTTTTAAAGGAGGCAACCAAACAATGGATTGTAACTGTTAATCCAGGCAGTGATGGAAAAGAATACAAACATTTCATTTTTAACAAGTAATTTCAGGAATTGTTTATAATAGTAGTATATAGCACAGTGTATCGCACAGTGTATAGTTAAAAAACTAATAGAAATTACATCTTCCAAGTTATCTTTGATCACAATATTCCCTATAACAATATTTTACAATGTTTTATGTACTTAAATTATGTATTTATGAATTAATTACAGATTTTTATTGCAACTAAAAACATTCATTATTGCAGAAAATGGATACAGTTCAATTATACACACGCATCATTTTAAGAAATATCAACGATGCTGGTATTACGTGGGCTAGATGTTGGGAAGACCCTTTCGCTTTTCAATTATTGCGAAGTATAACATTTTTCCTCTTCGGTTTGAAGTTATTCAACGATCTTAATAGACATATGGCTGTTACTCCTGAAAAATGCTGAAATCATTTATTCAATGTGAAATAATATACGTCATATTGAATTAAATATGTTGTTAAAATCTCTAACAATTGTATTTATACTTTGCTAAATTTTCAGTGTAAATTAGAACGTTTGAGTGAATGATATTAATTTTTTTTAATTAATAATGTATGTTATATTTTAATCCTTCTACTAAAAGATCCCAAGTAATTCGTGCGTAAGTCTTAACGTATTGAAACCGAGCTTCCTCACATGACGAGCATGAAGTAAACTATAAAATAAGGAAAAACAAACACAATAAAGATACCTCAGTATTATACGGACATCTGTCCAGCGCAAACCACACGTATATTGTAATTTGTATCAGTTAAATTGTAATTAAAACCTCATCAATGTGGTTCTAGCAGTTACCGTTAGTTATTTAGCCAATGTCTACGTAGACAAGATAAAAACAAAATTACACTTTCTTGATAACCTTTATAAGCGATACAAGTCAATTAACAGAGATCCTCAGTAGCGTTCGAGCTGTGTATTAATAAGGTGTTTTGTGTTTCTGTTTCCCTATAAACTATTATGACAAAACCTGCTATGAACAAGTTTATTACGACTAGTTTTTTGTGTATACTTGTGAAAGTATCTGTCGTATTTGCTGGTAAGATGTCCATAATTTACAAAATTCTTTTAAAGTACGAGCTTGTGCGAATGGAAATGTAAATAATCTTCGACATAACCTTTGACATTTTTGAATGTAATGTAAATATGTGTTTTAATCTATGATTTTAAATTACATAGGATATGTATTGACGTTTTATATCTCACATTATATGGCATTAGTGCCTATGGTTGTGTTACTTTAAAAAAATATACATTAGGAGGAAAATTTGATTGATAAGATCATATTTACGGCAATTAATATAGTAGGCTTCTACTTAGATACTTCATATTTAATCTGTATTTAATGCGTTCTTAAATATTAACTAAACGGTTTTAGATGTCAAGTTAATTGTGCCGGCAATTAAATATCGAGATGCGTTTAAAGTCAATACCTATAACTAACAAGTAAATGTACCTATGTATGTAAAGTAGCTATTCCTACTTTAACATACCTAAAAACTATAGTACAATAGATTAAATTTTAGCACATTAGTAACGTAAAATTCAGATCTTCAAAAATGATATTACATAGGTCGAGCAAAATTTAAAGACGTATTTTGTTTTTCGTATCAATAGACGTATTTTTAAGTTAAGACTTATAGGCTATTTTTAGTATATTTTCCTTAGATTCTCACGGTATGCATTGATGAGCAAAATATTATTTTTCTCAGCTAGGTTTAACTTATGTATGCACTGTCAGACATTCAGTTCGTCGTGGTTTAATTTGAAGAAACACTAAATATGGGAATGTATAATATTTAGTTGAAATCTCACGATTTAAAATCAGGAAATTGTAGGAATTACTTAATTATACTTAATATATACCTATAGCTGAAGAGTTTGTTTTTTTTGTTTGTTAACCAAAGTAAGTTACAAAATTTAAAGTTACTCAAAAATCATGTTTTACAATATTGTTCCTCTCTAAAAGTTCTAAATAAAAGTCCGTGACAGTATATGTCTAGCTTTTAAGGTTAACCGACTATAAGCATTTTTATGGTTATCGTAAAAATTGTTTTAAAATAATAATTTATATGGCAAAACAACGTGTGCTGGGGTCAGCTAGTGCTCTTATAAGGATGTAATATAATACATTATCATTATAGTATAAGAAAATGAAAAAAAAATATTACGTAATTGTATTAATCATTTATCTTAATCTGTGACTATGTTGCAGAAAGGTGGTTAATTTGGTGATTAATTCATTACCCGAATTTTGAATTTATAAACGAATTAATTTGTAGGGTACACATATCGTAATTTGTGGTAGTAAAATGTTGACTGTTTGCTGAACGTAGACTTATACATTTTTAAAACACATTATGTATTTTTTTATATGATTGTTATTTTTTTAGAAACTTGTGGGAATGGAGTATCTTGTATGCCTTTAAAACAATGCAAAGGATTAGAGAATGGACTACAGAGAGGGCAATATTTTCGTAATCTTTTACGACAACTACATTGTGGTTTTGATCACCCAAGTGGAGAAACTAAGGTTAATACAGTTTTTTTACTAATTACAAGTAAATGTTTGACTACTATCCTACCTGATGAAAAGCAGAGATGTAGCCTTGGATGGTAAAGCAAAACAAACAAAACAAAATAGTAAACAAAACATTATTTTATTAGTTAATACACAATTTTTAAGTGTTAAAGTTGTTTTCGACCAGTTCATATCCTATTGCAGGTAACAATGCATTTCTTTCAACTTACTTATTCTTAATTATTTATTTTTATTTAATAATTTATGTACACGTAAACAGTATTATGTAAAACGGTAATAATGTAATTTTGTACACAGGTATCTACTGCTTATTTCTAAAAGAAATATCTTCCAGCAGACCTAGGAATGGAAAAATATAGTATAAAATTAATTTAGCGTGCACTTGTTTGAATATATTAATAATTCTCTTACTTATCTTTGGTAATCGATAGAGTCTTAGAGATGTGGATTTTCAAGGAAATTTATATATTAAAACGCGAAAATGTATGCAATGTAGTAGGACTCTAAGGAATAGGAACGGAGGGTAAATACCTTTTATGGCATAGAGAGAGTTTTGTATCATGCTGATCGTGCCCTCGAGAGCACTTACGAAATTTTCACTATTCATAACCCGGTGTTGATGATTTTGGTTTCAGGTTTGCTGTCCGCCGGAATTACTGAATACCCTACCAACAGAAAATGTTCATGTTAATGAAGCAATACATCCCGTCATGAATTTACTTCCCAACATATCAGTATGCGGCATCCAAGTTGCCGATAGAATTGTTGGCGGAGTTACAACAGACCTTGATGAGCATCCATGGATGGCGTTACTGCGATATAGGAAGCGTATGTTTCTTTTCTCTTAGCATACACCAGCCAACATGTATGTATCTGTCATAGAGATTATTCACTCAAAAATGTTTTTATTACGCTAGAAATCTTTTTTAGAATATTATAAAAATTATATATTGGTACCGGGAATATTATCACTATAAATCATGCCTTGGTTTTTCAGATGAACCTTCATAATTTTTTACTAATCTCCATCTAGTCGCCAAATTCAGCTAGTCTATCAAGATTATTCTTGATAGTTAAACTGGATGTTTTTCTTAGATGGCGTTAGTAAAAAGTTATGAGGGTTTCTCTGAAATACCAAAACATGTATATATACTCGACTAACATGTGGACAAGCTGCCTGTGCCAATGACACCATCAAACTTAGGAATAAAAACCCCTTCATCACGCAGGTTTAGGTACCTTCGGAATTGAACTGGTACATAGCTCGACCTCCAATGGATCTTTCTTAATGCGTCACCTGATGGTAAGTGATCACCGTCGCCCATAGATATTAGCAACACCAGGGATATCACCAACGCGTTGGGGGCCATGGAAGGAAAAGGGGAAGAAAATAGGGGGAAAAACAGAACTGGTAATCGAGGTGGTAGGCAAAACACGACGTAGTCATTTCACGACTGATTTACTCTCGAAAGTGGGAGCTAGCCAGTCAGACCGTCGACGTCTCATCACAGCATGGAGGCATAACTTTGGGATGGGATTAGAGAGTATTCGAAACCTAGGGACCTCTAAAGAGTTAGACTGAAGTTGTTAAGTCCCCAACACCGCAACATTGTTCGCGATAGCGACATTCATTGTTCAACAGAGCCTACCACAGTAGAATTGGTTTGACTCAAGATTGAATCGTATTCCCTAAAATTTAAAGTCCTTAAACCCTTAACATATATCTTGAATATATTACACAGCTAGGGGCAGTGGATTTTACTGCGGAGGTGTGTTGATATCTTCCCGATACGTCCTAACAGCTGCTCACTGCATCAAAGGGGCCGACGTACCTTCCGACTGGGTCGTGTAAGTATAATCTATATATAAAACAATGTTTGTTTATTTGTCCTTTGTAGTCTCTGAAATGGTAGGAGATAGAGCAATGTCTTTAGCAACTTTTCTCGGACACGTGGTTAGTGAGTTACAGTCGACAATTCTGATTTTTTGCTGATCAACATGACTAGATCTAATCGCATAATAAACAGCACTTTAATAAACAGATATAACAAATATCTGTTTAGTAAACAGAATCAAATTATTGTCTTCCTATACATGTTGATTTCCCTTTAAATTTGATGTCTTATATACGTCCGCACACGCTTCGAGAGCTAGTTGCAATTATATTTAATTGAAAACCCCATAGTCCTAATTAAAATTGTAATATGCTTGTAAACTAGACAACACTATTGTAAAACACACAGGGAATCGACGATGCATTTGGTGTAGGTACATGAACAATTTCGCCCAAGCTCCTAAAATAGTTGATAGAATTGGTGGAGGGTTGCAAAGAGCCAACGATGTTGATACTCCGAGGCCAATGAAGCAAATGGCACGAATGAATCAATAGGCGGCAGAATGAATCAATAGACGGCAGAATGAATCAAATGTTGGTGTTTCAGTTCCCAGGTACGTCTCGGCGAGTGGAATACCTCAAGCGAAGTCGATTGTAACAGCGTGGAATGCGCGCCGCCAGTCCTGGACGTGGATGTAGAACAGATCATTACACACGCCGGGTATAAACCACGTGACGGGCACCAACAGAACGATATAGCGTTGTTGCGTCTCGCGACAGATGTTCCCTTCAGCGGTATGTATTCCAAGCGTCTTTATTGGAACCCACCAACCAACGTAGGAACTGAGAAGCAATCTATGGTATTTGAAAATTTTAGCTATTTTGCATTGTTATTACGCTATGCTATCTTCATCGGCCATCCTGACGTTAGAATGGCCGATGAACATTTTATTCTAAGTTATGAAGGAAGCGAGTCTCTCGTCTTTGGAAGCAATGAGAAGCAACTTGGAAGCAACGTTTTGACACTATTTAAGAGCTAAATACGACTGTTCACCAGCCGTTCTGACGCTCAAAAGTCAGTACAATTAACTGACAGTAATCGTTACGTAAGGAAAATCGTTACATCCCCTCAGGCGACCTTACGTTTTTTTCTCTGTCTTTCTCTATTATACGGTCGTTTGTGTGAGCGAGAGAGATGAGACAGCGTTGCGTATTTTTAACTGAAAAATATATACTACTTACTTAATAGAAATGTACATTAAATCACATATTGAGTTGAAAAAATTTGTAAGCATCCTCACAATCAAGAAGCGCACAATTTTCATAATAGTTTAAGACATTTATTTTTCAAAAACAAATTACAAAAGTGTTCAGTCATTATTGAGAGATATAAAATAATCATACGTGTATATAGGAAACAGACGGTAAATAATACAATTTATTGTTTATCATAAAGGATACTAAAGTAATAAAGGTTACGTATATGTATGTAGGTATTTACCGCTTTTTCGGACATTTTTAAGCTACAGGAACGCCTGGAGTATAATAAAAATTAAATGTTCCCTACATAAATAACTTTTTACTTAGAAATAACTAATATAATGCCCTTAATTTCAGATTTCGTTAAACCAATTTGCCTACCAAATAGCGCATTGTTACGAGACAGTACATTCGAAGGTCAAACTATGGAAGTTGCTGGATGGGGTAAAACGGACAATAGTAAGTTTAAACCAACTCCATTTAATTTGACACACTAATCTTAATAATAAAAGGACGGTTTAAAGTATCATTTAAGTAACTTTAATGCCAATTTGAAGCGCTCATAGCCCGACGCCTCATGTTGATCTTAAACTTTCTACCAAGATAAATAACTCAAAGAAAAAAGACTCACTTCATGTAAGTTAAATACACTTATGAACGTCAAATATTTTGCATCTACCACCAACTACGAGCGTTGTTGGTGGGATGGTCACCTGGAAGTGACCACTAATGGCAAAATTACTTGAGCGTTTCCGTGCTTCGGAGGGCACGTTAAGTTGTTATCGTAGACAATTATCAACAAGCCATATTAGACCTTCGAGGCATAAAACCCTTCGAAACATATGTTGGCCACTGACTCCTCTGCCAATGCACACCACACATCCATACTTTATACCTAATATTTATTTACACCTTACACTAAGGTATACAAGGGTAAAAACTGAATGCCTAATGGCATTCTCTACAGCCAGCCCTGGGTGAAAGAGAGAAAAAAAACATGTACATATGAAAAACAAAAACAAAAGGAAAACATAAAAATAGATGTAATTACACGAATTATCTTTAAAATTGCAATATACATTTATTAAAATACATAACCTACATATATACACATAAATAAAAGAAATGAATACATAATAATAATTATATTATCTGTGAAAATGATATTGTATTTCTGTAATCATAAAGTTTTCCTCTGTAATTTTTTACTCAAGTGTACCTACGAAGTACTTACCTACCAGTAAGGAGATTTGAAATAAGGTTGTATAAGCAAAATACCATCATGACTCAGTCGGAAAAAATTATTGACGTACATGGTAAACACACTACCAGCATTTTGAAATTATTCACACGTAATTATCCTTCTGCCAGTTTCTCCTTCACTTAAGTTACATCGGAGAGGAAAGTTTTGATTCTTACATACAGTTGTGATCGTAATGGGGCAGCCTATATCTTCATAGAAGGGTCTCTTAACATGCAACAATAGCCAGTTTTCTTGTTTATACGACTTCGCGTAAAGATTATTTTATGATTATTAAGACATTAAAATTATTAGGTACTTGTATTATTATACCTACATCACCATTACTCTTGCGTATGAAATTTTTTCCAAATTCGAAACGGACTAATAGCTTAGTACATTAGTGATACAAACTCGATAATTTTTAAAAACCGTTTGATAAATGCATTTTAATTAGTCGCATCGTTACAAACATATGTACATAATAATGAACGTTTCCATTAAATACTGTACTGTAATATATTGATCCAAGGAAGTAATTATAGAAAATTAAAAAAATTTTTCTTTTCCTTCTGAATCTTTTCCGTGACCCATCGAGTTATGATGTACTTATCTGAAGCCGAAACTGTAGTGTGTCTCATTATTTTTATCAGATGTCATTTTTTCTTGTTTTTCCCGTAAATTATTTTTATTAAAAAGTTAATAATCTTTAATCGCAACCGCACAAAAAATCTGCTCTATTTCAGGATCAAATTCTGACGTGAAATTAAAGGTAAAATTGCCCGTGGTCGACCAAATTTCATGTCGCAACACTTATAAGAAGGCCGCAAGGGATATAACGGAGACTCAAATGTGTGCTGGAGGCAGCGAGGGCCACGACTCTTGTCGAGGGGACTCCGGGGGTCCTCTCATGGGCCAAATACCCACCCTACAGAACTGGATGGTTGTCGGTGTGGTGTCCTACGGGCCTTCGCCCTGTGGCACTAAAGGCTGGCCGGGAGTGTACACCCGTGTCACCAAATATTTGGAATGGATTATATCAAACATGAGACCTTAGTCTTGTTAAAAATCATTACGATGACATTATTAAATTTTTTACTTGTTTCTATTTTTATTGTTTCATTTCGTTATCCTTTAGGTATCGGATACAATTTCGGAAAAAGAGCGAAAGTAGTTCGAAGAACAAATTCGAAAATTTTCTGTAACTTCACAGATTATTAAAATAAAAATCAATTAAGTAATGTCTTCATAGTTGAAGATATTTTTTTTTTCTTTCCTGAAACTTATATGAAATCCAGAAATTCTCGGCAAACAGCATCCTCATCATCCAATTTAGCTCATCGTTAGACTCAAGTCTTCTCTCTAGAGGTGTCAAGAATCGACCAGGCCACCACGCTGGCCACGTACCACTCAAATATCGTCATTAATACCTATTATTACTGTAATTAAAGACTGCGTGGCCAAGCTTAATGACTATGCTTGCGAAGCAATGGGTTTAGTTTCTTTACACCGGGTGGCTTATAAGTACATTCGTTCTTCTGTCTTCGTTGTTAATCTACGCCTTGGAAATGTTGGAAGTAATGTCCTTATATGAGGTGACTTATTTACTCGTTTGTCAGCTATTTAGATAAAAACATTTAACAATACATTAAAGAAATCTTCTAAAAAAAAATTTTCT
>DWJN01005220.1:0-11664 GCA_018248895.1 Carystus phorcus
TTACCGCCTATAGCGGGCTGTGTTTCGTTTTGGCCAAAAACAGATGTGCTTCCAAACTTTTGAACGGTAGTGTATATCACTAGATCTAAATGTACATATATATCGAGGTAGGTTTTGGAATCTGTCATAGTGTGAAATGCCCAGACAATTCAGTATTTGAATTAGGTAGGTAACTTATTTTTAAAATTCATACATACTCATATGTAGATAATGGTGAGTTAAATTATTTTAACTGTTTAGATCTACAATAATAATGAATAATGGTTATACTATTGTAGTTGTGTAAAACTTTAATGAGTTAATGACGAAGCGTTTTGTTGTTAATATATTTTACAGTAAATGTTACGATCAAGTCGCTTTATATCTTGTTGAATTTGGGCATTTCACAATATCATAGATTGTACAATCCAATATCGATATATTGTAAACTTGTTACGTGAATGTAGTTTACTTGTTATAAATGTATGTTAATGAACAATATCATGTTAAGTAGAACAAATATGGTTATTATGGTATGTACGGCTTGCGATAGGTATTCTGCCTTGTATATATATTGATCTGCTCGTTAATAGAACTGGTACAGTCACGAGCAATGACATGTATACGTCGATAAGTTGTTAAATGATATCGATATTGCGATACAAAATGTAAATGAGCTTCGTTCCAAAATTGTGTAATTATCAAATTGTTTCAAAGTTTTATACACATTTTTGTTTACTATCAATCGACAAACAAAATATGGTATAATTTGATAATTACATCATTGAGAAACAAGGCTCGTTTGCTTTTGTACACTGTCGTAAGTATTAGAAACTTATAAGTGTACACATTTATTGTTCGTGTGTACACATGAATATATTGCTTATTAGAATTGGTAACATTAAAGGAACGTTTGTAGGTAAGTCTACAGTGGCGTTAACATTTTTGAGTTTACCTTTGAATATCAGGAACCATGCAGTTTGTATGAACTTAGTGTCACACGCAATTGCGAAATACATTCTGAACTATGCGAGATAGTTTTTAAATGTTACTCGGTAACAGAATATCAGTTAGAATGGTCAATTGAACGAATTTGTAGAGTTGGTGCTGTCTTCTTGTAGGTTTGATGACGTGTTCAGCTTGGTTGCACAAATATGGTGCTTAGTAAATAAAATATCATCACAAACGTGTTAGATGTATTATATACGCATATGTATGTACCTGTATACATTATTCTATGTAAATAACGGTACTCACAATTTAAGGTTGTCCTCATTTTATTCCAATATGGAGAAACTATTAGCTTTGTAGTTTTTTCGAAGCGATTGACTATCCGTTGTTTACATACAATATGTACATTCCAATATGAGTTTATAGTCATATGTACACATTATTGTATTGTTTATTTTTCTATATTTTTATAGGGTAATTACGCACAAACTTTAATTTCTACTATTCTCAAAACATGTTGCGCAAAGTACAGGTGTCTAGAGCTGAATGTCACTTTGACATTTGCAATAAAATTAACCGCTAATACTTTAATGGCGTATAAAGTAATATTGCATGTTGACGTTTTACGGTTAGGTGTTGAAACCAAATACTAATTCGTATGGTTATTTTGTTACAATTTTTGTAATTAATTTAGATTTAGCGCTAATTGCTTTGTGTGTCCAGCTTTAATTGGATGACTTTTGTTACAAAAATGTAAATTGTAGATTTTTTAGGAATATATTTTACAAAACTATAGCTTTACGAAAATATGTTCAATGCTATTTTGCGACAATACGTATCGAAACATGAATATTTGAATCAATTTTCAAATGTATTTTTTTTTTCAAATCGGTTACTTCTCAAACGAATCAGTTGTATTGGCCGCATAATTATTTGTTTAGCGATTTATTTCCCATAAATTAGTTGACTAGTATTTGACACATAATAAAAGTGAAATATGATTAAAATATGGAGATTTTACATAAGTTAATTCAATGAACAACTTTATAAGTGAAAAGGGTGTCGACTAATGACTTTTAATAAGTTGTTTTTAGATCAGAATTTATACAACCGCTAACAGTTTCAAGTTGGCAATTTGCATATGTAAGCGATTATATCAATATTTTAAGCAATAACACCTCATTATATGGGGCCCATGATTTCTTTCAACCCCATGTTGTAGATGTAACTTATAGAATATATTTTTTTAAACGTATTATTATTGGTTTGTACGCATTTTTTGCTAAGCGAAAATATTTATTGTTAAGCGCAAGTTTTGATACTACTTTTACAGTTGGGTTAGATTCTAGTGTCTTTGGAATGATTTGTTAAATGTAGATACGAATAAAATGTGTACGGGGTTTTTTAAATGCAAACGTGTATTATATTTTATACCGAGTACATTATTATATTCAAGACGACACATACCGCCTGTTTCTGAAAGGCTTGTCAAAATTTCGTTCATATAACACGCTGTTGATTCGCATAAGGCGATTATTGCTTGGAGTGGGATGTTGTTAATAAAAGTTGTATAGCTTGCTCAACGATCTATTTGACACTGACTTGCATTTGCAGTTACACACATATAAAGACGAGCCTAACATACCGCCCACCAAAAGGGCTCGCGGCCTTTTAAAATCAGTATACAAACTACGTAAATCAATTTGACAAAGAATATTCAATTCAAAAGAAGTTACATTTTCTCTTACAGTTGCATATAACATATTAAAAAACTAAGGAAGATAGATAGTACACAACAATAATATCGAAGCTAATCTGTTGTACAAATCGGCAATGGACATAAATTTGTAATAGATCTTAGGGAATTTTTTCCATTGTAACGCACGGTATAGACTCTTGTATTATTATCTCGTCCAGGATGTTTATCCATAATTCTGGCCAGCGCCCATTTACTAGGTGGCATGTTTTCATCTCTTAGTAACACTATTTCGCCAATTTCAAACTCAGATTTCCTCTTAAGCCACTTGGGTCGTTGGTTTAAGCGTGACAAATATTCTGTCTGCCAGCGTTTCCAAAATGTTTGAACCAATCTTTGAGTGTACTGCCATCTAGACAGTAAATTAATATTCGAATTGGAATAGTCACGGTCTGGAACTGTTATGAGTGCTTCCCCAATGATAAAATGTCCTGGTGTAAGTATTTCTATATCTTGTACTAAATCAACATCTGTGTTTATCGGTATCAAGGGACGAGAGTTTAAGCAGGCTTCTATTTGAGTCAGCACTGTAGCGAATTCTTCGAATGTTAAATTTGAAGTAAATATTTTTCGAAGATGCTGTTTGACGGATTTCACTCCAGCCTCCCAAAGTCCTCCGAAGTTGGGGCTATACGGCGGGATGAAACGCCATTGGGTGCCATCATTTGCTAGATGTACAGCAATGTCATTGGGTATGTCAAGTCCAGCTTCTTTCCACATAGCATACAGTTCCTTGTTGGAGGCTACAAAATTTTTCCCATTATCGCTCCATAGTTCGTTGCATCTTCCTCTTCTAGAAATGAATCGCTTAAATGCAGCGATGAATGATGCGGATGTCAGATCACTGACCAATTCTAGATGTATAGCCTTCACCGCCATACAGATGAAGATACAAATATATGCTTTACTGGATTTAGCGCCTCGTCCTTTACTATTTAAAACATATACCGGTCCAGCAAAATCAACACCGCTTCGTGAAAACGGACGAGAAGGTGTCACACGTTGTTCTGGTAAGTCACCCATTAATTGTTGTTGTCTAGTCGCTCGCTGCCGTGCACAGGTAAGACATTTGTGTGTATATTGTTTTACCAAACTCTTACAGCCCAGTATCCAGTATTTGCTCATCAGGTAAGTAATCATTAGATTTATTCCACCGTGCATTGTTTTCAGGTGTGCATCAGCTAATATGAGCTTCACTAGGTCATTTTTTTTACCTAATATTACAGGATGTTTTACATTGTCATCCACTTGAGCGTTTCTTAATCTGCCGCCCACCCTGAGAATATTTTTGCTGTCAAGAAACGGGTTTAGAGTTTTTAAATTGCTAGTTGTTCTTACTGCTTTGTTTTCTTTCAGTCTTTGTATATCATCCGAAAATTCTCTTTCTTGAACTTGTCTTATGCAAATTTCTAAAGCTTCTTCTAATTCTTCAGTTGTAATATGTTCTTTTAGTCTATCAGGATGTTTTTTCATATTTAAAAATCTTCTACATTGTGCTATTACCCTAACTAGTTCTGTAAGTGATTCATACCTTTCTAATTTTATGCATTTTTCTTCGCATTCTGTAATGGTTACGTAGGTTTGTGTCTCCTTTTTCCTTTCTATGTTTGTAAATGGTATTGTTGGTTTGATGAACTCGATCGTTTCATTTCTAAGCCAGATAGGTCCGTGCCACCAAAGGTCGTGATGTTGTAATTCTAAGATAGACGACCCTCTTGATGCTATGTCAGCAGGATTGAATGTAGACTGTACGTGAAACCAATGTGATGTGCTTGTATACTCCAAAATTTCAACAACGCGATTTGCAACGTAAGGCTTCCAACGGTTAGGTTCTCCAGAGAGCCATGCTAGAACTATTGTGGAATCCGTCCATGCAAAAACATTTTCTGACGAAATTCTCATGGCCTGGCTCACTTTATGCAATAGTTTCGCTAGTAAAGCTGCGCCACACAATTCGAGTCGTGGCAAAGAGATTGTTTTTACAGGAGCTACCTTAGTTCTGGCGGCAACAAGATAAGTTTTAATGCCTTCACATTTAGATTTCACTCGGCAATAGACTACTGCGGCGTATGCTTTCATCGATGCGTCACAGAATCCGTGTAAAGTGATTTGGTCCCTTTCTAAGCTCAATGTGTTCAACCAACGATTAATCTTTATTTTATTTACATTTCCTAAGTCCTCTCTAATTGATATCCAATCTTCTCTTAACTGTCCATTTACTTCCTGATCCCATAAGATCCCTTCTAACCATAGTGCTTGAACTAGAATTTTAGCTGTGATAATAGCTGGTGCTATCCAACCAAGAGGATCAAACAACCTTTGTAAGTCTGACAGAATGATTCTCTTTGTTATATTTTGTGATACGGGTTCTAATTGTAGTTGATAGCGAAATTCATCTTCTCCTAAATTCCATGACAATCCAAGTGCCTTAATGGTGCCGTCTAACTTTATATCCAAATTTGCTTTAGTAGTAATTTTGTCTGTATCCAATGATCTTAAAAAATCTGTACTATTTGAGGCCCATTTTTGAAGTTCAAATCCCCCTCGTTGTAAAATAGTTTTTAAATCTCGACTGACACGAATAGCTTGCTCTACAGTATCGCAACCAGAAATAAGGTCGTCGACGAAAAAATCTTCACGTATAATTCGGGCAGCTTCGGGATAATCTGTGCCTTCGTCACTTGCAAGTTTTATTAACGTTTTAACTGCCAAGTAAGGAGCCGCTGCAGTGCCGAAAGTGACGGTTCGCAATCTATAATCTTTAAGTTCTCCAATTGCATCGTTTGCTGAAGTCTGATCTGAATATTTTCTTCGCCAGAGCAATCGCTGATAATCTAAGTCTTCCCTCTTTAATAAAATCATTCGGTACATTTTTATGACATCACTTACGAAGCAAACTTTATGCATTCGCCATCTCATGATTATGCTACGCAAATCTTCTTGCAACTGTGGTCCGATCAGAAGTTCGTCGTTCAACGAAATTCCATTTTCCCCCTTTGCAGAGGCATCGAACACAACTCTAATTTTTGTTGTTTCTTTATCCTTTCGAACTATTGCATGATGTGGTAAATAGACAGATGGATAATTTACTTCAGCCTTCGGTACTTCTTCCATATGCCCCATTAATAAATACTCTTCTAATACTTTATCATACTCCCTTCTTAATTCTGGTAACCTATCAAGCCTTCTTTCCTGTTGTTCTAGGCGTTTTTTTGCTATTTCTCTTGTGTTTCCACTAGGTGATAATGGGTTGTTGTAACGAAATGGGAGTTTGACGACGTATCTTCCTTCACTATTTCTTGTATAGTTTTCTTCGTATATATTTTCGCATAATTGTTCCTCCTTTGTATATTTTCTTTTTGAATCTTGGTCAACTTCCCATAGTGTTTTCAAAAAATCTTCTTCTATGACTTGATGATGCATCACTACTACCGAATTCGGTTCCCTTTTTTCTTCTAGTTTACCAAATAAAATCCAACCGAAGTTCGTTTTATGAGCGCACGGAGTGCCAGATGGACCTTTAATCAACTCCTCTTGGATTATTTGCGCGTATACATCAACACCTAGTAGTAGGTCTATGAAACCCGGTTTATGATAGTTTGGATCGGCCAGAGCGAGTCCCTCTAAATGAGACCAGTTGCTTACGTTGATTAGCTGGGATGGGATCCTGGTAGTCAGTTGCTTTGACATGATGTACGTTTTAACGTTTAAGTTGAACGCTTCGTGTCTTGATGCTATATTGACCTGTACTACATGTTTTATATCTTCTCTCGTTGAACCCACACCAACGACTGTGCCCTTGACAGGATACCTCTTGGCATTAAGTAATTGTGCTGCTCGTTCGGTTATGAAGCTCGCTTGTGAGCCCTGATCGATTAGTGCTCGTAGAGTAATCGTGTAATTGTCCTCACTTCTAACTTGCACGAGTGCTGTCGCTAGTAACGCTGTGCTTTGTTTTGTAGAAAAGTGTAACATAGTTATATCGCAGTCCTCTCGTTCTTCAATCTTCTTCATGGTTGCATGCAGTGTCACGTTGGACTGATGTATTTGCTCAGTGTTGCTCGGTGTGTTGCTCGGTGTGTTGCACGGAGTGTTGCTCGGAGTGTTGCTCGGAGTGTTGCTCTCTTTATTTTCATGAAGAAGA
Source organism: Carystus phorcus (assembly GCA_018248895.1). NCBI lineage: Eukaryota > Metazoa > Arthropoda > Insecta > Lepidoptera > Hesperiidae > Carystus > Carystus phorcus. The sequence continues at coordinate 6,831 of DWJN01005220.1, forward strand.
GTGTGGTGACGCTTTTTACATAATCTACATGATAATGGTACTCGACATTGCCTTACAGAGTGTCCGGATGTAAGACAATTGAAGCATAAATTGTTTGTTTGTATGTATTCACTTCTCTGAGTCGGTGTGTATTTTCCAAACTCTTTACAATGGCTCAGTGTATGGTAACCTTTACACTTAGGACATATCTTTGTTTTCTCCACTGTCGTTGCAACATGAAATGATTTTTCTCGTATAGAAACTTGATTTGATTTTTGTGTTGTTGGTTCTATCAGTTCTAATGTGCGGTAACGGTCTTCTAAAAATTTTTGCAACATACTAAGAGACGGTAAATCGTCGGGTTCATTTAATTTACCGCTAACGTATTCTTCCCAATATTTATGAGATTCTGAATCTAGTTTCTGAACTATAACAAAAATAATCAGTGGGTCCCAGTTCTCAGTGTTCACATTTAAATTTTTAAGGTGATGTAAACATTCAAAGGTAGTGTCTAATATTTTTTTTATCTGAACTGATGTATGCAACGACATTCTTTTTTGCGTAAAAAACCTCTTCATAATAGCATTCACAGTTAATCTTTTGTTACCATACCTTGTTTTCAATAGATTCCATGCATGTTCGTAATTAGAATCCACTACTTGTATGTGGTTCACCACAGTAGCTGCTTCGCCGCTAAGGCTAGTCTTCAAATAATGCAATTTTTGCACGTTGGATAAGTACTCGTTGTTATGAACTAGACTGTTGAATAAATCGTGAAAAGATAACCATTGTTCATATTGACCACTATACGTTGGTAACTGTATTTTAGGCAACACAACGCGCTTATTTTCCTTATTGTCGAGTATCGGCTGTGTAGTACAATAAGAAGTCGAACTTTGCGAGGACGGTAACATATCCTTGAGATCCGTTATTAAGGAGATGTATATTTCTTCGTGTTGAAAAAACTCATCGTTCACGAAAAATGGTACAGTTTCTCGCTTGTCCTTCGGCGTTTTGCGTAATACTTCGCTATAAGCTTGCTTGTAATCCTTCCAATGGTGTTCAATGATTTTTAATCGAGCTTCTATGTAATTTTTAGTTAATCTCGCCTTTGGGCACTTTTTCAAGTTGACATGTGTCTTCGTCAATATATTCACGACAGTTTCCAACGAGTCGAACGCTTTTTGCACTTCCTCAGCCATTGTAATCACGTAATAATTGCAATCAAAACAACGTAATTGAGTAGTAAAAATCTTATAACTCGTTAAACACGTCGCTTAGTTCGTCCTTATCAGTAGCTGCATGCGATCTCTTTGTTCTCGGCCGGCCGGCTTACGATGCGTCGATCACTGCGTTCACTACTATGCGGCTCGAATTTGGACCATATGTTGATTCGCATAAGGCGATTATTGCTTGGAGTGGGATGTTGTTAATAAAAGTTGTATAGCTTGCTCAACGATCTATTTGACACTGACTTGCATTTGCAGTTACACACATATAAAGACGAGCCTAACAGCGGGGTTTGTGTCAATGTTTTTGAATTGGTTTTTTTGCTAGACGCTTAGTTTGGAATAGTTTTAGTTAGACGCGTAATGTTAGAAGCGCTCAGCGATGCTCATGTCGATTTTAAGGGAGTGTTGGCAGATGGGTAACAGTTGACTCCATTTCGCATGGGAGCAGCGTGGTATGCTCTAACCTCCTCAGTGATGAGGAACCCCTGCTCAGTAGTGGATCATTAATGGGTTGAGAGCAGATGGGGGACAGCGATTAAGAAAGAAAGAGGTTTTCTGCCCAATCGAATTGTGATTTCAAACCATTCTCGAAACACAAAAATACAAAGAATTTCATGAAATCAAATTTGAAACAATTTTCATATTCGCAATTCGATTCAATACAAATATTTTACTCGGTATACAAATTCATAATAAAGACGATATGTTGCAGAATAACGTCTACCGAATCTGTTACTTTCTTGTATATGTATAAATATGTTATGTTATGAAATAGATATTGCATATTTCGATGAAGGAAAATTCATAGGAAATTTATATGTCATCTTTAATAATAATAAGGCTGTACACTTATAGCCACACACCAGGATTCGCTGTATAGCTCATGGACAACACACAAGGCTAAATATTCAGACTGAGAATAGAAACAAACCATTAAAATTTCTACCTCGCTGGGAATCGAACCTGGGAGATCATCGATCCGACGATCCATTGAACCACGGACATCCTTCCAATAAGCGTTTCTAATGTTGTGCAAAGTTTGCCAACACAATCCACTTGACTGCTTAAAGTTTAAACGGAACTAAAAGTGTGGAATTAAAAACTCTAAGTCGGCATTTCACTAAAACCCAAGCTAACTATCGGAACTCACAAAAGGCGTTTTCCTTTAAATTTCGTACGTCGAGAGCGTAGGAATTCTGCGTTCAGGAAACCGCCGTAAACTTGTTGAGCGCCCTCTAGCTGGAGCTGAGGGCTTTAACCGCAACTTTGTCATGAACACTATAGCACTTCGTATCGCTGGTCAGTTACTCTGTAATTAAATTCTGAACTGTCTATGGTTCGTTTAAGACCTAAATTTGTCATCGGGATATTAGAATAGTCTTTTACGTTCCAATTTTGAAAGGATGTGAAAAATATTAAACAATTGCTGTGACCGCGACTTCGTCCGTCCGACTTCGTCCCGACTTCTCCGTCGTCGACTTCGAGTTTAACAAAAATGTTATTGTTAAGTTAGAAGAATCTATTATCACTCATAATTCTAAAATAAAAGTAGCTAAAGTTATTCCTTATTATATCAGCTATCTGCTAATGAAAGTCCCCTCGAAATCGGTCCAGTCGTTCCACATATTAGCTGGAACAAACTGACAGACATAAATTTTAAAATTGTTATTTTGGTATATTTACAGTATTTACATATGCATGTAGTAACAAGCTATAATTTTAATATAACAGCACTCCAATTTTATTTATTTGTATAGATAAACATTGCACGTGACACGTGGTTTGTCAGTTAAATACATAGGTACATAAAAAACATGAAATTGCAATATTGAGATTCAAATTGTCTTAAATAATTTTAAGGTGTTTCTCTACACTTCGTTAAGCTAAAGGACTTATATGGCACGTAATACACTATTAAGTTGAAGTTCAAATTAAAAGTATTACACGTACCCTCAAGTACTCATTCGACCACATTCATATATTAAAATAAAATTACTTCAAGTTCATTCAACGACCACGTTCGTATTCAGTTGATTTTCCGTAACTAAAGTCGGAAGTGATATACGTGGAATTCAACTTCAAACAAATTTACCCTCACGTTTAAACTACGGCTTCTGTTAACTTACCAACTTCAGAGCAAAGGAATTTTGCGTTCAAAAACCCGGTGAACTTGTTGAGTGGCCCGACCCCTACCGGGGGCTCGGAGCTTTGTCTTGAACCGTTGAGCGCTCGTAAGACGTACACTCAAAAAATCTACGCTCCGATATTTTTTGTACCACGGGAGTTTATAATTTGTAAAACTTTAAAGACTCGATTGAAAATGGTGTTACTGTTTTATTTTGAAGTTATTTGGGAATTAAAGATTTGTTATTGTGTAGGTAGGTATGTTTTTCGCAACGACAAATGAATTAATAAATACAACGTATAAAAGGGCAAAATGATTTTTAATCAAGAATTGGGGCAACTCGCTTTATTATTTAACTGATAAATAAATATTGACAAATAAAGATCACAGAATATAACACACTAGCTGACTCGGCAAACTTTGTTGTGCCATATAAATTATTGCCGCAATATTTTTTATTGCTGCTCCTCTCCCATTCATCTTAGCGTGATATTATATAGCCTAGGTCTTCCTCTATAAATGGACTATCTTAAACTAAAAGATTTTTTCAAATCGGTTCAGTAGTTCCCGAGATTAGCGAAAAAAAACGTTAAATTTAAATATTGCTGTTTAGCAGTGTTTTTATACGAGTAAAAAGTTTCCCAAGCTTCGTTTAAATATTTATAAATACTCAAATAACAATTATTATACGAATTACACAAATATAAAACGGTTTACGTTTTAAAATATATTTATAGAAAGGATTAGTTTAAAGTCTACACCAAGTTTAGGTCTTGCTATTGACGTATGGCGAACTCAAATGGAGTGTCTGTAATCGAAGATTGATGGTGCAAGTGCATCGAGATTGAGAAAAATGTCAACGGATTTTTCTTATTTACTTCGAAATATTGGCTGAAAACTATTTCGGTTTAAACTTCATCAAGCTGAGTGGAGAACCGAATTGATGGAAATCAGACTGTTTCCGAGACTTTCACACCCGAAATAAAAGTACCTAAATGTGAATAAATCGCAATACAAAAAATATATCGTGATATAAACATACGTACAGTAGACGTGTGACAGATTTCCATCAACGTCGATTTAAGATTGAAACTTAAACCGAAATAGTTACAGGACATTTATAGAAGTTGGTTTAAAAAGAGCCAAGTCCAGTAGTTGTTGGTAATTGTGACAAGTAAGAAACGAGTGTTTAGCCTTCATTGCTCGTCGAGAGAGCCTATTAAAAATCTCACATAACCCTATGTCGCTGTCAGGGCACCGGGTACCTTTTTAAGATTTTCCCGTCGACAACAAGAAAGACTTTTATCAGTTGTATGGAGCATTATTGCAGTTAATCGTACTTAGTAGTAATACAATCGTTAAGAAACGCTGACCTCCCATTTACATCTAGGTATTTAGTATTTCCAAGGTCCAAAGACTTTTGGTGAAAGAATTTTTAAAATCGGTCCAGTAGTTTTTGAGCCTATTCATTACAAACAAACAAAGTTTTCCTCTTTAT
>DWJN01005221.1:0-11664 GCA_018248895.1 Carystus phorcus
GAAAATGATCGTATGGAGGAAAGTGGCTTGTTTAAAGCTCGTGAAACCGAAGGTGCATTCGAGATATTAGTACGTCGTGGTCCAGTTGGAATTATTACTCATTTTACACAATCAGATGATCAGATTAAAACAAACAATAAAATATTTCAATACACTTTGGTGTCACCGCTATCGAGAAAAACGTTCAAAGAACTGTCAAAACGGCCGTAACGTCAATGGCGGCACCGCATTGTGACGTTACGGTGTCAACAACCGTTGTCCAGGAAACCGCGCCACTTAATTACCATAGACACCGTTCTAGTGACGTCATTCGCCGCTTCATGTCGCCCGCTTTATGGCGGCACCGCAATGCTAGGAAACCAGAGCTTTAGCAAAAAAGTACGGTATATATAGAAATATATTATAGAATGAAAAATAACCCATTTGTTATCATACTTTATATAGAGATTTTGATTTAAAATTGATAACAGAGGGCGCAGTACGTACTTTAAAATTCTGTAAGGGTCAGAGCCCTCCTAACATTAAACTATGTTCGAGGGAACGGGATGGGAGTTGAGCAAACAAAGTGAATGTTGGGTTACGTGCACCCTTACTTAACTTATATAAAGGGCCTGTAATGAGTTATACAATTTGGTACTATAGGGTACTTATTGACCGATTTATCTGGTTTTGTAAGATATAAATGATATTTCGTATTGTCTCTAACGAAATCGGTTAATTAAAAAGGTTTTAATTGGACGGATGGATTATAATACATGCTGATTGATTGGAAATTTAATGTGAATTTTATTGTCCTTGGTGACTGATTTATTAACACGAGGCCAAAATAAGCTAGAAGCTTTAAATTAAAGCAAGGAAAAAGAATTGTGTAAATTCTACTCCTAAAGAGATTAATAGAAGATGTAATGTTCAGTCTACAGTCCTAACAACGTTACACACTACAAAACGTAACACTCATATTTCTTCTCCTATAGTATATGTAAACAGTTTATGAAATATGTACCTACTGGATTCGCGTTACGTACAAACACAGAAAATATAACATTATGCAGATACCATCGACTCATATTCCACACGATTGTTCAAGATATGCGAGCTCAAACAAATAGGTATTTGTGAATGAGTTTCGTCGCGCGTCATCACTGAATTTTTATGTTTAGACAACTGCAACGGATTGTATGTAGCAAGCAATTAGAACATAATATACTTTAAAGTATGTACAATGTTGGTGTAGTAATTCAGTGTAAATGTGTCTTTTTTGTAGGTAAATAACCGATAAAGAACTTGTTCTGCGCGGCCACCATTGCTCGTGGATATCAGCAACTAGAAGAGCATCACTTATACCTTGATGGTTAAGGAACAAGGCAGAAATTAAATAAATAACGCCACACATTTATAGAACCACACTAGGATACCCCGTGTCGTGGGAGCTATGGGCAACACAGAAAGACAATTACACACACACCCAGACCGAGAACAGAAGTTTAAACTCATCATTCAAGAATGTAATGGCTCTCAAACCATACCACGACGGGTTTGGTAACTGACAGAAAAAGGGTGATGGCTGACAGGTCTCACGATTGTATATTACAACAAAAAGAGCAGCGCCACTAGATTCATCTTATGGGCATTACCCTCAGTATACGCAAATTCTCTAAAGGTTCATACACTTTCGTTCACATTTTCCACTTTCATAACAACCTCCCGTTACACCTCACAGTTTGACGAAATGACTCGCGCCTTTCACGCTCAATTTCACGTGTCAGCATTAACGGGGACTGTTAAACAGCTTGCGTGTATTACTGCGCGCCCAAATTTTACGACCGTAGAATTTTAACTGAAACGAGTTGTTGCAAATTAGTTCATCGAAGATTAAAAATAAGTAAATGTCCTAAAAACAGAAATATTCGAGTTTGGATGGGAACTGTTTATAAAAATGCATTAAATATACTTAAACGCGATTCAGATAAACCAGGCAGATAATTAATTAAGGTATTAACTATACCCGAAATTTGTCAACGGGTCGGATCTCGACAAGATTTTCCTAAATCTCTTTAGTAATTTATTATGAAATCCATAGCAGTGTCGCTGTTTGTAATGGCTTTGTCAAAGTCGCCATTGGGGCACTATACTCGATTTTCGCACGCGTTTATTTTTTTATTAATGCACATTTAGAAGAATTTTTATATTTGAACGTAGCTCTGGTTCCGATGACAATATTAGTTTATTAATTATTTAAATGTGGTGTATTTAAAATGTTGAATAATAATTTTGTGCATGAACTTCATAAATAACAACGATTAGCCTGTAATTAGGAATCTAGCGGCATGAAATTTTGAATAGAAGTTCTTTATATAGTGAGAGGAATCATTAGAAAGGATTTTTCAAAATTTATAGCCTGAAGTGATAAAATGAGAAGTAAAAGTTTGTATAAGAGTGAAATACAATTTTATATGAATCGAGACTTCTCCCCTGTTGATATGTCAATGCTTCCGCGGACAAAACCGCAGGAAGTTAAAGAATAAACATTTTTAAATTACGCTTTGTTTCAAAGACCTACATATGTACATGTAATAAATATTTGTGCGCAGTTCTAGTAGCAATGGTGCTAGCGTAAATTAATGTACATGCCTGTTAATAACTTAATTATTCTACCGCAAATATCTTGAATATTTTCATTATGTCGTAGATTACAATGAACAAACTCGTCATAATTAGACACATTACGGCTATATTGACGTTTGAATTTCATTATTATGTAGCTTGATCGTGTGGAATTTTTATCGCAATATTTATTTTTAAAGAATTCTTAAGATTACATACCGGATTGAAACTAGTCTGTAATTAGTGTTACTAGTATTTTACCAAATAAATTCATGTTTTATACGGATTTCACGTACATATTTTATAGGCTGATGTATGACAAAAATTTCATTCAAAGCGGCTAGAGTATGCTCTAGGCCTCTTTAACTAAAAAACCTTTAGTAAACTCTGCTTGCCGAGCTCAGTCTTCTATTCGGAGCTGGATTTAATAGGTATAGCAATAAAGTTCTCTTGTCCACAACATGTATGTTCATCTCCAACACACATGTGTCACAGGGAATCCCTATGCTGGATTTTTTAACGTGTTAACAAACGAAGCACTCGGATAAATTCGAAACTGGTTGTGTTCAACCAGACTGTACAAACAGGCGCAGTTACCAAACACTTAACCGCGACAGCACTGCAAACAAGCTGAACGTTGGTACATAATGGTATTGCCCTAGCTATAAACGAGCTATATGCCACGTACGTGCCATCATAGTGAGTACTCTGTAGTCTGTAGTCTGTAAACGAAACAACGACGCTTATACTCTATGATGCTTAGATGTTTTTGAGTCTTCCGCATTCTACGTTTGAAAATTTCAGGGAATGTAAAAGTTTCATTGTTAAAACAATCGCAATTAATGGATAATCTTAAGAATCCAAAGGGTGATACCAATTAGGATCTAACGAAGGGTTTGCGTTATAAAGTAGTTTTTTTCGCCGTTTCTTCTAGGAGTTTCTTTAGCCGTTTCTTCTCCTCGATGTAAAAGCACCTCTCCGAAACGATGGTAGATTAAAAAACTGACGTTCATAAGTGTATTGAAATAATACCTACATGAATAAATTATTTTGAATTTGAAATGTCGTGTTAAGTATGTACAGATTTTAATACTGTCATAGATAGTAAGTAGCCTAAACGATAATTATCTATGACAAAATAAAACAATAAATGATCTCATAGTACATGTGAGAAAATAGCATTACCTGAATGCAAATAGGTTCCTACACGAAATCCTAGCACAAGGTCCTAAGACTTACACTATGCAAGAAATTACGCGTACCTATTGTCGAAAAACCTGAAGCGTTCTGTCATTCGTCCACCTCATTATTGTTCGTGGTTCCTTGTTCAAAAAATCTCTACTAGAGAAACTAATTGTTAATGTTCCAAAGCATTTAGCACACGATTAATTTGCGCAAAAAAACTTACAACAGTCAAAAGTTACCCGAAGCGAGGAAATTATGCACGAAGTTATTCAAAGTGGCTCCTACACTCCAGTCCTCAGCCATCTTCGATCAACTAAGCGAAAAGTATAGCAGCTGCATTAATATTTACATTACATAGCAACTTATGTATATATCCATAATATACTATAAGTGTCTAATAATAAATAACGCATCATAATAATATTACTATCCCGTAGCTAAGGACAGGTTCATTTGCAATAAGTCCTTAAGGACATATTGCACGCTAACCAAGTCGAATGGTGCAAGTATAACGCAGTTTAATATTTCATAGCAATTACAAGCAACTATGAACCTTTTACTTGTTAATGTAGGTACGAACTAATCTCTGCCTCTATTCCGCATTCCTGGTTAAACGCCTACGTAGTTTTGCTCCGACTAATACACGTATTAGGTTTGCCACCTTTAATTCCCCTTTTCCTTTGTTTAGGAAACATCGTTATGAAACTGATATTAAATCATGTACAAACAAAATGCGATTAGTTCTAACAGTAAAAATCCTAAATACCCTGTCTTTCAGTCTGCCATAATCTATTTTAAATTTGGGTATAAAAAAATAACGAAGGATTTTAAATAAAACATTAAAGATTTTTTATTTATCGTTATTCCATGATGTTCTACACACTTCATTTAATAAACAACATAGTAATATTTAAATATTTTAGCGTCTCATAACAGGAATGACAGCCCTAATCACACATGTACGTATTACAACTCATGCGAGTTAATTCTGTGTCGTGTTAGACACAGCTTTATGTGTCTACATTACTTTTGCTAAATTATGCAGTGAGTAATAAAATATCTAACTTTCGTTTAAAAAAAAAAGATCTATAGTTACTTGAATGGAACGAGTTTGGCCAAAGTAATCTTATCTATTACAATTCGCAATCAATATAAAAATGTTCAGTGATGCCAAGTTTTGCTTTTTACTTAGCACGTAGTAATTAATATTGGAGATGCACAAGGGAATCGCACTCGTGTCATTTCATTAATACAAAAATGTATTTTAATTTTATGTTTGCTAAAACTATTATTTTTGATGAAATATCATATTGTATTGGATTAAATATGCGTACTAATTATAAATTACTGTCCAAACTAATGCTTTGTAAATGACTACATATTTCTAAACAAGACGTTTAAGCTCTGCTTAAAGGATTTAAGCTATTTTCAAACAAGATTTAATCACCGGAATCTGCGATCAACCATCACAATTACATTTCACTGCATAGATTAATAGTACTGAATAATTTCACTGTATAAAGGTAAAACGCAAAACTACATTATGTATTCATACGAACTCTAAAAAAACAATCTCCTATTCCTTCACTTTACAGCGAATCACCAAACAAACATGTTCTAGGGTCATATTTCATATGGAAATAGTTTGTACAACGGTCACCATTGGCCATAGTCATGATATGCCAATCACAAATGAGAAAACTGCAAATTATTTTGAAACGGAAAAATATACGTTAATTATTCAATTCACCCAGAATCGTACTTAAATATACAACATACGTCCTCTAACAAGTAATTCGTAAAGTAAATCGGTTAAAACTCTGTATAAAATCGAAATTAAAAATGCTACTCTATCACCATAACCTTGCTGTTTCCGCTACAATTTGCAACGGTAACATTACTGTGGAAATGCAAGGTCACCGCGCCTATACCAACAATTACCGCACAGGAAAGTTAAAACATGTTAAATGAATAGTGGTTGAATACACTGAGATTAAAATTTATCAATATTAATGATATTGTGTAAATTCTAACAAATACTACTCGTTACAATGATTTGCGGGCCTGATGGCAAATAGTCACAGCTAAATATATACACTACTGGCTTTTTTCAACATTTAAGTATTTAAATCCTTAATGTTTGTTTTTAAAACCCTGATCATAACGATACATTCTTCGAGCAAATTGGCAAATATTTCTTGAGAAAGGTAACGAATCTCAAACAGCGATAAATTGTTTTTAACTTAATAATTAACAGCTCACAGTATTTGATCATCCGTTAACATCTTCTGTATATAAGGGCAAAAGTTATTATTCCTTGCCAATTGTCTAAAATTACTAACAAAATAAAATGGGGTCCTTGGATCAAGGTTTAAAATACTTCTCCTTTTAATTGGTCTTATAAAATTATTTGTTAAAACAAAAAGGATACTGAACAAGGCGGAAATTTAATTAGTTACTCCTTCACTTGCCGGATGAAGATGTTAACGGATGATCAAATACTGTGAGCTGTTAATTATTAACTTTAAAACAATTTATCGCTGTTTGATATTCGTAACTTTTCTTAAGAAATATTTGCCAATTTGCTCGAAGAATGTATCGTTATGATCAGGGTTTTAAAAACATTAAGGATTTAAATACTTAAATGTTGAAAAGAGCCAGTAGTGCGGAATACGTACGTTTTGTCATTTTTACACATAAAATTCACCATCATAAAGTGAAGAAGTTTTAACATAAGTTAAATTAAACAATGTAAAAAATATGTATAGGTTTTATTGAAATTATTCAGAATACTTTAAAACAATTTTAAATAATTATGTTGTTACACAACAAATCGTATAGGGCTCTACAATTTCTTTGTAGAAAGTAATGATTCTATTCATACTGATTTAGCCATTTTACTGTCGACTTATGTTCGAAAATAGACTTCCACGAACAATTCTTTTGTTTAATTGTCATATTGTCACGTTAATTACAGTCCAAGTACTCTGAATGTATATCTAAATGTTATTAAAGTTTATTTGAAATCGGATGGATAGTTCCATAGACAAACATATAACTTATTTTTTTAATTACTGGTTGATAAATACTTTTTCTTTACAAAGTTTACAAGAATAAGAGCTACAAGGACATAATTTTATTATTACAAATCCGTGACAAATGACAGTAATGACACATGTATTGTCACAATGTATATTCAGTTTACCTACAGTATTATATGGTGAAGTAAAAAGTAGTTTGATTGAAAAAATACATGTTGTGGTAATATTTGTACCCATAATAACTACATAATATCCATTAAACAACGCACAAAAAGCGTACTTTAAGACGTAGTTTAAGTATTTAGTATTCTGATCTTAGACTTTAGCAGTGGCTACACAACTTTGAATTACTTATCTATGTGACTAGAATGCGTTTGAAACAATGTAATCTCCGTTTTATTATAACTAAATGCAAATATATAATTGTATAAGAATCATTAACTATGTGAGTATGAGGTCAATTTTAAAAATAGTTTTGATTTCGTAATTTACATTTGAGTAAACCTCATGACTCGTCTTTAAATCTTATTTTGTTAACGAAAATATTAGCATTCACAATGTTTATATCTAACTAGATGATCCAGCAGACTTTCTTTTGCCATATACTCGTAAATGACTATATTAGAACTATTTTGATAACCATAAAAATGCTTATTGTGGGTTAACCTTAGAAGCTAGACAAATGCTGTCGCGGACTTTTATTTAGAACTTTTAGAGGGGAACAATATTGTAGTACATGATTTTTTTAGTAACTTTCACCGTTTACTCAGCGCACGCAAGGAAAGCTCAAAATTTTGCCGATTTTGCAATATATTTTACTGCTACTCCTCTCCTATTCATCTTAGCGTGATGGTATTTAGCCCATAGCTTCCCTCCATAAATTGTCTATTATACATTCAAAGAATTTTTCAAATCGGTCTAGTAGTTCCTTAGATTAGTACCTATTGATTGAACTTCGTGATGTTACGAGTTATTATTCTTTTGTTTCATGGCTTGTTTTCAGTACAATGTCGGATGAACAAGTTCTTGATGAGGAGACGTGGCCGATGGAGGCGGAAGCGGCGATCAACGACATCAGGAAACACGTGAACGCCGCGTCCATCTCCCCCAGACTGCGCAGCTCCAACCAGCGGATCTACATCAACCTCACCACGTTGGAAAACGCCGACTACTGCGTGGAGATGTCCGCCGCCGGCTTCAGGGTCGTCGGCAGGAAGTACGACGAAACGAGCTTATCCACCATAGAGAACATGAACTATGAAACGCCATACGCTTTGCTGAACAGCATCAGTCAAAAGTACCGAGAGTCCTTCGGAGGGGAGCTCATGAATAAGCTCCTGGATCTGGCGAAGAAGTCTGAAGGTTGATCGTGATGAAGAAGATATAAACGACGTAGAATACATTTCTACTTTCGCCTTCGCTTTACTGTAGACACTCGGACGTCTGTTCTAAACTTCACTTTTATATTGATCAAATGATTACGTGCTTTGCACGGGTACTATCTTCTGAAATCTACAAAATTGCATTTATCAGTACTTTGATAATGTAGATCGAATTTCGTACAATTTATATATTAGTAACTAAACGGCGCTAATTTGGTTACTATCTGTTTAAAGTTTTATGATCAATGTTTAAAATATAAGTTAGACATATTAGATAGACACATTTTTGGAGATGAAGCCATAATATTATTAAGTATTTACGCTAACATTTCACTGATTTTTCCCGTTAAAATGCCAGTAGCAAATGAAGCTATAGACCATAATACGAACATAAAAAATTATAGGTATACGACGAAAGCAACTTCCTCCCCTCCACATCCTAATTCAACAAGACGCGTGCGAGTAAATTACAACTGTCATTTGGCCGACAAACAGTAAAGTGTCCTTATTACCTTACTAACATCTAGGTAGGCATCTAATCGACCTCAACTGGCTTGAGGTCGGCTACAGATGTCTCAATAAGAGCGAAAGTTTCATCATTTGCTACTGGCATCAAAAATTAATTTCAGTTGAATCGTTATTCTCAAGTTCGTTCTTTATATATGTTATCTCCAAAAATATCGCCTATAGATCTGATGTTATAAATCTGCGATTCAGCGAGCGTTAGTGACACGTGCAATACTTGATGTTCGCGGCGTCGACTGTACCACCAGACTGAGTACAAAACAATTATAATAGGTTTTAGATGTTTACAAGGAGCCGTAGAGGATGTGTTGTGATAGTAAACTTTATTAAATTGTAGGTATACTGACGTTTTATTTTAACAATAAATCCTGACTTCGACATTACTGAATAGTGTTCTAATAGTTCTGAAGTTTGTTAATGCTATAATCGACTAGGACTTTTAAATATTTACATTTAGTAAATTGAATTGATTCATATTCAAATGCTTACGGCGTAGCCCGCGGCATTGTACTGTATATTACATCGAGTCGCAGACTTTAGCCATTAACCGCTGAGGATTTTCCTCATGAGAAGACTGGCCTGCAGGAGCAGAATAGGGTGGAAATCTTAAGAAGTAGTTAAATATTTAGCATATTAAAATAAAAAATTGATTTATAAGTAGCTGGCGACCGATCTTCGCTCGGATGATATTTCTAACCTAACCTAATATGAAAATTTTATTTTGTTTCCTTGAAAACGGCTCACAAAATACAATTGTATTATTTCATGAATTATGCATTATTGAAACTGATTATCTCAGAGGTTACACTTACCTACACCAATTTGATAATAAAAGACAACATACAAACAAAAATTCGTCAAAATTGTTACAAGTATACAAGTAATTACATACCTACAAGTATATAAGTAATTAAATATCTACAAGTATAGAAGTAATTACATATCTACAAGTGTACAAGGAATTACATACCTACAAGTATACAAGTAATTACATATGTACCTACAAGTATACAAGTAATTAAATACCTACAAGTATACAAGTAATTAAATATCTATAAGTATACAAGAATTGCTCTTTTAATGTACGCATAAAACGCAAGCTGACCTGCCGAGGAAGTCTGCGACATAGGAGCCGAGGGGCTTCATGGAGGGGTAGGACTTGGACATCCAGACGCCGGGCACGATCCCCTTGACGAAGGCGTTGTTGCACTGCTCCAGCTCCGCGCTCATGATGGCCAGCCCCTGCGCCGCCATGTGCACGCCGTGCAGCGTGCGCCGCACCACGCTCAGCAGCCGGTTGTATCGGATCAACTCCTGGCATAACGACACATCATAATACATAACGTAATATTGTAACAGTTCACCTGGCGCAGTTTAGCGAGCTATATCATTTAACACAAAGGATTTTGAACTTATACGAACTAGTGATGAAGAATGTTAAGTTTTTAGCATTCGGAAAAGCGAATATTCTCTTTTCAAACGGCGTGCATGCAAAATGTTGTCAGGTTAAAAATTTCGCGTCGATAATGTCGGATAAAACATAGCAAAGTCGTTACAGATTAGATTCTAATTTAAATCTCTAGTTAGCAATAATCTTAGAATAGGTCGCACAAGCTTGCCAGCTGCAAGCCTTAGGACACAGTTTTAGACTAACGTTGACTCCAGTGCTTTTGGAGCTTATCTGCGCTAGACTTGTACAATTCAATAATAGAGTTTCTGTCGCCTTTACATTCACCTTGTGACACCCTTTTTCCATCTTTATTAAACCTAGTAGTCAAGGTCTTTCAATACGGTTAAACTAAGGCTAAAATAATACAAAAAAGTTAACAACTAGTTTACCAAGACCCCGCACGGCGGCGCTGCGTACCTGCTTGAGCACGGTGTTCATGCTGTTGTAGTACTGCACGGGGTATTTGACGGAGACCTCGTAGACGTCGTACTGGCGCGGCAGGCGGGCCATCATGTCGCGGGTCAGCTCCACCACGCCGCCGCCCTCGCCGCCCTCCGCGCCGCCGCCGCCCGCCACGATCGACGTCTGCGTCAGCAGGCACCCGAACAACAGCTGCCGAGTGTCCGGGGACGTATGCTTGCGTTAATTGTGTTCTTCAACAATTTGTTTGAAGGTGTCTCGGTTAAATTTCAAGGCAATAGTGAATGGGCGTGACCGCACTTTCACGTGTGCTGTGTACCTTAGACTACATCCGATCCAACACACGCCAATATAATGGTGTTATGATTTACCTTACATAAACAGGCAATCAGTTCGGAACCTTTTTCTCCTCTATTTGTCAACCGACTTTCGTTATTTTTTAGTTGCAATTGATGAGATTTTGTTTCAGCAATTCAAATATAGGTACTTTTACTTATTCCACTACATCTTTATTGCATTGTTGCTGTAATTACAATACAAAATCTAGGGTCTCTGACGCACAGTGTAATAAAATATATTTATTTTTACAACATAATGTTTCCTAGAAATTTCAACCATGTTTACGGTCTAATTTCGGCCCGCGGCAAAACGCTCGCTATTATAACGAAATTGGTAAGAGAACTGACCGCGGCCGTCTCCTTGTTGTCCTTCGTGATGTCCGCGTTCTCGTGCAGCCCGAACACCTCGGGCTTGGCGATCATCGGCAGCGCCCGGATGTGCTCCAGCACCGAGTTGTAGTCCACGCTCGGCGGCATGCGGTACTCGCCGCTCGGCGAGAACGAGTAACTGCCCACGTTAACATTCACTTTGGCCGCGTTCCACTAGACGTCCACAATGATCACGCTCACGACCGCACTTTTTTTTATTCCACTAACTTGTGAGCGCTACTGTCGTAAACTCTAGTGGAACGCTCACCACGAACCACCTTATAAGATGGGTCGCGGTGAGCGTCGCGTGAGCGTTTGTTATGACGTCATGAGTGACGTATTCGTCTCGA
>DWJN01005222.1:0-11664 GCA_018248895.1 Carystus phorcus
CATGCAGCAGGTCACAGGTCAGGGTTTCACTAATTTGGGTCGGATATCTGGCTAAATAATAAAATTGTTAAATTAAAGTAATTTAGTTACAGATTTATAAGAGTGCGTACGCTGGCCTTGCTTTTAACAGAAGATGAATGCAGAAGAAATCAATGTGGTGGTTGGCAACGAATTATCAGAAGTTGCTGGAGTGCTTCATAGATTTCTGAAAAATGTGAGACTGAAAAACAATAATTAGATTCGGTGTTGAATTCATTACACTTGAATTAATAATAATATTTTTTTCAGAATGAAAACATATTTACATTTCCTTATTTATCAGAGAATAGTAATCGCGTTACATTGTGGTCAGCTTTATTCGAACACTTGCAGAAAAAAACTTCAGTTTCAATTCACGTCTTATGCCTCGCTACAATAAGACTTTTGAGGTAAACCGCTAGGTTACAAATGACTGTTAATTGTATTGTGTAAAAGAGATTAATATTATTGTGATCGAAAACATTATGAAATTTTCAGCCGCGACAAAACTGATCTAGAGAACCTTATTTGTGAAAAATGGATGACTGCATTAATAGAAAGGGCCGGCTTGTACAGTTTTTTGGATCCAGGAGAAAGTCCAACAGAAATACAATTGCCAGAAAAGGAAATAGTTGTTGAAGCACTGAAGTGCCTGTGTAACATAGCTTTTAATAGCGATGTGGCTAGGGCTCTGTGCGCACACACCGAGATCGCGCGAGGATTAGTGGCAAGACTGAGGTCCTATAAGGAAATAACATTCAAAGAAGATATAATGTTATTTGACATGAAATTACTTTTCATACTCACAGCTCTTAGACAAGATATAAAGCAAAAAATAAAGAATGAGTTGCACGGATTGGATTACTTGATAAGTTGTCTCAATGAGCTGGTAGTGGAGGCATCACTGACAGAAATTGGTGCAACAGCAAGTAGTGGTGCAGGGGAAGAAGGAAATCAATATTGTTTATTAAATGTGAGTTATGAAAACTCTATCATGGTATTTCAGTGGATAATACAATAAAGTAGAATTACTTAAATAACACTAAGTACTTATTCTGTGAATATATGCACTATAGTTTTATATATTTGAATTATAAAGACAAAGACAAGTAAACAATAATGATAAAGTAAAGACAAGTAGGTGTGTTATTTCTTGTTATTATTTTATAAGATGTTACATATGAAATTGTTTATGTTTCAGGATAATCAACAAGCAATTGCTTGTGAGATACTGAAGACTCAGTTTAACTTAATACTGCAATCTGGTACTGAAGAATTTGTAGATGAGGCAGAGGAAGCCATGTATTTGAAATTAATGCCTTCTCTCACTTCTCTGCTCTATGCACATACTTCTAGTGAGGAAAAGCTTATGGAATTGCATAGCAATGTTGCCAACTTGTTAACAAGGTATGTTTTTATTTGTGTAATAACTTTAATAAATATTCACGTACAGTTTCAGTATCAATACACATTTGACACTGCTAAAAATCCTAGTATATTATAGTAGAAGTCTTAATACAAAATGACTATACTGCGGCTTTTTAAATAAGTAATTTGATGGATTTAAGTGGGCTTTCAAGATTGATGAAATGAGGACTTTTTTATGTACATATATGATATGAAAAGAGATGTTTGTTTTTTTCTGTACATAATTAGTTTTTACTTTGGTAGGAAATATAATAATAGAATGAAATAAATTTAAATTATAAATGTGTGATTATGACACGTAATGACCCTTTCAAAGTAGTGCTAGAATGAAAAAATTATACAAGTGTATTGTAAAATAACTACATAATTTTGAATTTGAATTTAATGCTCATAACAGTGAATTTCTAACATGTTAATAACAATATTTTTAAATCCTCTTAACCGGTCCGGTAACAAACCTTGTGTATTTTTCAAAGATTAGTGGCATAAATTGGCTTTTGCCATACATTTTACTCAATGTGATATCACATTAGATCATAAGGTTGGTAATTTCTTGAAAATATATTTTAACATACACATTACTCCGATATATTATAACAAACAAGCTTAGAAAATATGAGTAGCACTACATATTTTTAATATTAGTAAAACATATGTATGGCATACTTTTGCTTCATTCATAGTCATTACATCAATCATTTTATAAATAAACTGAAAAGATCTTTTTTATTCTTTGGGAAATGTTAAATTTTTCAATACAAATGTTTATTTATACATTATGTTAAGCTAGATAAAGTTATTTCTTTATTCAATTGTTGTCCTGTGTTTCATAATTGTGCAAATTCCAGTGTACCTCCTGCATTTTACCAATACTTAACACCAAAGCTTGATGAAGGAGAACGGGCTCAATATGTGTATAATGGTAGAAACATGGATGCACTGCAGTCATTACTTCATCTGCTATTGTATCGCTTATCAATTACAACTGTGAGTAATCTAAAGATTTTGGTTTTGTATCGCCTACTAGTTTAATACTGTCAGTAAATGCTAGAACACTCATACTTGCTACTTATTCTTACTAATATAATATATTTTAAGTAAAATTTATAAATAATGGATTAGATATTTCATTTCTGTTTTTTTGCCATACAATGTTTCTATTTAATTTATTTAATCTTTTAAATGCTAATGTACATGGTACAGATTTCAATGAATTGGTTAGCTTGTGTACTCACTATAAGGTAATGCTGGATAGCATTGAACAAACATTATGTAACATGAGTATGAATGGAATCCAATTAACCCAGTTTTGTTAGACTAATGGGTATAATGTGATTAAAATTTTAGAGCACAAAAAATCAATACGAGAATCTGTCTCCCATTCTGACGGTACTGAATAAGAGCGCGCGGGGTTGTCGCGAGCAGCGCAAGTATCTGCGGCATACCGTGTTGCCGCCACTGAGGGACGTGTCGCGTCCGCCGGAGAAAGGAAACACCTTGAGGAATCACCTGTGCCGGCTCCTCACTACGCCCGTTACGTCTGTCAGAGATCTCGTTGCGGAGTTTCTCTTCATACTGTGCAAGGAGAAAGGTGAGACTTTGCACCTTTATAATTTTATAATATGTCCTAGATATATGCAAAGTTAACGTCTTTGTTGATTAGCTATGTTATTATTTACGTGATTTTCAATTTAGAATTAACCACTTACTTTAATTTAACTTACTCAATAAAAATAAAAATAAAATATTATTAACATGACAGTCAGTGATATGGGGCTATACTGTTTCTGTCTTGGCAGTTAATAGTGAAACTGGTTACATGAATGGCGAAAATAATGATCACTTATAATTGGATGACAACTTCAAAATTAAGTTTATTTCTTATATTTTCGTATATTAAACATTTAAATTCCGTTCAGTGGGTCGGATGGTGAAGTACACGGGCTTCGGGAACGCAGCGGGGCACCTCGCTCAGAAGGGGCTGCTAGGTGGTCCGAGAGGCGCCAGAGGCCCGGGGGGCTCGGGGACCACGGAGTACTCGTCGAGCAGCGACGACTCCGACACGGACGAGTACCGCGAGGCGGAACCTAACATCGACCCAGTGGTGGGATGCACGCGACCTCCAAGATCTAATCCCTTCGAGGGCATGACTGACGAGCAGGTATCTGAAAATCATTTTCATTAAACTTACTGAAGTGCTCTTCAATTCGAGGCTAGGTTACAAAACGGGTCATCTCAATCCTCGGAAGTGCATTAAATAAATACAGAATTTACAGCAAAAAAAAATTGTATTGCATTCATAGTTACAAGGAATAAAATTGTTTTTTGTAAATAAAAAAACAAATGCGAAATCAAACTACTTGCCTATTGTATTAGAAAGTAAATTTATTAAAAAACTGTTATGAACTGTTTATAATCATAATATTTATGTGGAATGATAGTCCTAGTTCTATCAGACACCAATCACCACCGTCGGCCTTCACCGTCAGTAGCTGTACATTCTCTGCCATTACTATTTCTATCAATGCATTGTATGGATTTTGACATTATATTGTATTTTAATACTGCACATAGAATATATTAGTGTTTTAATTCAAAAAATAAACAGACAGTTTATTCTACTATAACTAGCAAACATTTTTATTTAATGCCATAATGTATATCAATTGCATTTGAGCATCTAACTGGAAATTCCTACAAACCATCTTAGCCTGTCCAATATACAATATACTATATTGTACACCAAAACCAATACATATTATTAGATACACTATTGTTACATGTAGCAGTGTTAATATTGAAACCGTTTGTTTCGTAGAAGGAATACGAGGCGATGAAGTTGGTGAACCTGTTCGACAAGATGTTGTCGGATGGCGGCGTCCGGCCGGCGCGGGTGGGCCCCGACGGGCGGCCGCAGCCCGTCGACCACGTGCTGCAGCTGAGGGAGCACCCCGCCCCGCCACACACCTAACAAGGACCAAGTAACAACTTGCCACGCTCAATAGCTCACTAACGGCCGGTTTCTGAAAGGCCGATCAACGAAAAAATTGTCATGTCATATGAAATTCACTGTCAAATCTATTGTCAAACGTCAATTGGGTTGCAGAAAGCAAGATAATTCTGAAATTATTCGCTTTTCAACATTTTAGAAACTTAAATTGACTTCATAGAACTTTCACGTTAATATGCGTGTTAGATGAACTAAATTTTGACAAGCGTTTCAGAAACTGGCGGTAACTTGCTAGCTAACTTGGGTTTGCAGTTTCAAACCTAGTAAAACGAACGGACATTCGGTTGAAAACGGGCACTATAAATGATTAATGATTTTGTTTTAGTATTAATAATATGACACAAAAATTATATAAAAAGCTGGGACTTTTGATTATTTACTTTTTAAAATTTAATTTAATAAAGTGCGTGGTTTTTGGTTATGTTTAAAAAGCCTAACAAAACCGGGTAAGCCGGACACCCTTTAATTCGAAAAGCCTATGTCCGGCTTTATCCGGACGCCTAGTAATGCTTCTTCCAACCGTCGGGTGTAAGTTACGTTAGATGTCAATATGTGCTATCAACAAATTGACTAGACTAAATTCTTATTTACAATGATTCTAATTTGTTTCATTGGCACATATATTCTTATGACTTTATCTATATGCTTTCAAATCGTTAAAATAAGAGTATTGCAATGTTAAGTTAAATCACGATTAAACCATGTATTAAATCATGATTTAGCCCAACTACCTGTGTAAAAATGTGTTTGTTTTAATGAATCTTTATTAATATTGAATCATCAATGACACACGTATGTGTGGATGAACGGTAATCAGGAATTCTGTTCACATGCGTCAGGTAAATGCATGACGTCATCGTACGAACAAAATACATGATACACTCGATTTTAGATGTTTTCATTGTACTTAATGATGTAGCGTGATGTTTCCTACCACTTTAATTCGATGATGTTATAGGGGGTCGAATGTCATTGATGGGGAATTTTCTCATATTTGGTCCCATTAACATTGTTTTGTAATGCACATAGCACAAGATTTGGGCAATAAGTAGGAGATATTCTGATACTGAGCTACTATCGTTGTGCATTACTAAGATAACTAAGACTCCGGCTATTTTATTACACACAAAAAGTTAACAATACAGTTAAACTTATTAGACGTTTGGGTGCGCTGTATCATATATTATGAAGCGCCAAATGCACGCCTTGTATACATAAGCAATATAGCTAATATTATAGACTAATAATATAATATTTTACATTTTATTGACAATTTCTATATTCTCTTAAGATTTTTCTAGGGCTTTGTGTAGATGTTTTTAGCTTTTCTTGAGAATTATGAATATTTCAACGTTTCGACTCTTCTTAAGCAATATGAAGTACTTTTTTGAGAATCAAATATGTAGTGAATTTTGTTGCAAATGTCATATAAAATTAAAAAAAATGGAAATTGTTATACATTATTCAAGATTCCGTTTATTACATAACCAAATAACGTGTATGATTCTTGCCAAACTTTATGACCTGTCTCAATTAGACTAGTTTTTCGCGCATATAAGGTTGCGTGCGGCATTGTGTGAGGTTTGTTTGGCGTGAGTCGCTGCTGGCTCTCCCTTCACCCCCTTCGTTCGTTGTGGCAATATGCGCGTAGGTCACAAAGTTCATAAAGTTGTCATAGTTCATAAGGTCATAAAGTTTGACAGTAAATATAATTATTTAGCTGTTTTTTATATACTTATTATGTAATAAAAAACTATCACAATATCCGAATTAATACTTTATTTTACTATAACTACCAACTTATATTTCTATTTCAAGGTGTATTTATTACCGAGTAGACATACAATTTTGGTAATATTTAATACTAAGTAGTTCAATTTAATATATTATTTATTGGTACAAGTAATATTCCTCTGTGTTTCTTCTATAAGTTGTACGCGATTTTCAAAGGTAGTTTCTTGATCTGTATAGTAAGAAACCCGTAGTCATACTATGTTCATTCATAAATGTAGTCATAAAACATAAGTTTCCTAATTTTATATTTAAGATAATGTTGTATAGTTAGAGAATTATTGTTACTTTATTATATTTATTTAATAATCAACAATTTATTGTAAATGACTGATATAATATTATTTTATATTAAGTTATCAGCACTTAAAAAAATCGATACGATTTTGGTAATATTAAGGATCTCCATTCATTCCACATTTCGTGAAGTATTAAAAAATGAATTACAAAATTTTTACAATATCGATATTATGTACGTGTAGCATATTATATCTTTAAAGATTTAGATAATGTTTTATTATATTGTATTTTAAATCTACAAGAATACGAGCTACGATACGTTTTTAAATCACATTTCTAAATAACATTGTTTTATAAGACTATTATAATATGTATAATAACTATAATAAATTAGTGATGGAAAATGAATGTCTTGTTTATACTTAAAATCCTGTAGTAATTAATATACGTGGTTTGTTCTTTGATTACGTTATAGTGGTTTAATGTTATGACTTTTACATAGGATTTCGTCAAGGAATTTGAAATTATTGGTTAATAATTATAAAGGTACCGAGACCGAGGATGTAATGGGTCACATCGAAGTTAGTTAAACTTTTACGAAGACGTAATAGTTGATATTTATAAGAATAGCTGCAAGGCTGGATAACAGTGATTTTATATGCGCAATTCAAGTCCGAATACAACACATTTCCACGTATTCCATGAACCAATATCATAAGCATTTTGTTGTATGTCCAACTAAATACAATAAAAGATTCCGTTCGCACATATCGTGTAGAGATAATTGCTTTTAATACAGGAATATAAGAATACTTATTTATATCCAACTACATACGTGACACGCAGAAAATGATAATCATTTTTCTGTAGAGAGAAAAGCGTCCTTTAGAGAAATCAAGTACGTTGAGACTCAATAATCCCTATTTCATAATTCTCATTGCACATTCATCGGCGGATACAAGCGATGAAAAACTATACAATGTTTCACCTCCCTCGCACGGAGAGCCCAGTTCAACCCCGAGAGGCGCGTAGGGCGGGCGGATGTCTCGTATTTCGTTTCTGTATATTTTAACATTATAAAATATACACTGAATAATTGATGATAAAATTTAATATACATTCAAAATCAGGTGAAGCCAGCTGAGTGATTGGATGCAGTAATTAGTTCTGACAATCGATCTCAACTATGTCAAGTGTAATTTAGTGACCTTTCTTTGTGTCGTCTACTTATTGCTCAAAGGTAAATCAACTCCGGTAGGGAAGCCGGGTCGCGCCTGTTGACTCTAGTCGTACATTTCTTTTGTTTTTGTTCATGTAGCTACATAGAGTTTTCAATATTGCTACGCTGCATGTGAATTTTATTTTAAAAGAGTATAGAGTGAGGTTTTTGTGCCTTTCGTTTAATATTCATTTTCTTTTATGAAAGTGTAAGTACAAATTAGGTTGAATATAATTTTTATGCTCGAAATAAAGGTCATTTTAATACGGATTTGTTTTGTTTTTCTTTGAATAGAAAAATGTAGTATTCGTGTATAAAGTTTATTTTGTGCACAAAATTTTAAGTTTGTTATTCACCACAACTGCTACTGTTTTGACATAAGTGGCAAAGGAATATAGTAATTGAACGAACCACTTTTGGTAAATTAATGGTTATACTGCTGTGGAAAAAGTTGTTTCAAGCATGTGGTATAAGGTGCTTAGTCTCGACTATCAACTAATAATAAAAATAATTAGAACGCTGACATGCACATACACTTTTTAAAAGTTTATCTGTTTAATGCGTAAAATCGAGCGATAGTGGTTGACCGTTGGGGAATATTTGGTACTAGGTACCCCACAACGCAATTAAAATTCGATGTGGAGAATTTTAGTGCGGTAGTTAGTGTGAAATTTATAAGCGGTGGTGAGGTATGGGTTATTGATTATTAACAAGTGAAAATCATGCGAATTATATCTTACATCTGCATAATAATACCTTCTATAGAGTCCAGAAAGACTTGAGCAGATTCGGTGTTCGTAGCAGTTCCACGTGCTTTACTGAGTAAAATTATCATATTTCTAAACTATTGTCAAAATTTATCGACGTTCTACTCGACGCATCGACATCGTCATGTATGTATTGCAGCTACAAGCTACCATGCTGCTGATAGTCACTGCTTGTGTGTTTGCGTGCGCGCACGCATCGCCGGTGGCGCCACCGTCGGCGTCGTGCGAACGTGCGCCCCCGCACGCTCAACCGGCCGACGCCAACTACCGTCTAAGCATCGCTGGAGACCCCGACCTCTTCTTACCCGGAGAACTTTATACTGGTATTCTGTTTATATGCAAAGGATTTTCGTAAATAGCTCAGATTGTTTGTATTTAGTATAGATATTGATTAAAAGTTGTGCTGAGCGGTTTCTTAGGCCGTTTCTTCTTCTTAGAAGGCACCTTTCCGAAACGGTGGTAGTTGCAAATATTGAACGTTCATAAAAGAATGATTAAAACATGAAATAAATGATTTGATTTGAGGTTGAGATTAGAATTGTTGGTCAATTACTTATTACACAAGACTAAAAAAAATGTTGTGCTTAAGTACTTACTGTCCAAATTCGAAACGAAGAAGGTAAGGTTGTTTATTGAGATTTGGAGTAATTTCCTTTCAAAACGTTTAGGCAGAATTTTCGAGCAGCTATTACTGAAATCTGAGCGATTCAGGGCCTACATTTTGTAATTCGTGCTGTGATTAGTTTTATTGGTTTTAACAAACAATTTTACCTATAGATATATGAGGTACTAACAATAATATGATTTATCTTTCTTTGTAGTTTCACTACAAAGCGTAGATAGTGGGCAGGGGCCGACGCCGTTTATAGGGTTCACGATATGGGCGGAAGTGGTGCAGCCTTTGTCGTTGAATGAAAGCGCGGAGAAGCGGCCGGTCAGCAACCACTCTCTCGGCGCCTTTCAGGCTCACGACGCGCAAGCCAAGCCACATGAGCTGTGCGTGCCGGCCGTCAATAACGCTACGGCGCATCCGAAGACTGAAGTCCAGGTATATTAGTTAAATTTACGACATATATTTGACAGTTTTGAATACGGCAGAAATAGCGAATTCAGATCGATCTTTATGGCTCAAAGAAAAATTTGGAAAAGTCCAAAAACTTTCTGTCATATTTTACAATCAAAATCTAGTAGAATTAGAAAATATTTTTCTATTACTTCTACTTTTCCATTTATATTTTTTTCCACTTAGTTTTCTATTTATAAAAAAGTATTCAAAACTACTCATAATATTTTAACTTTTCGCGTTAGGCGGCGTCGCAGTGAATGATCTTAATTTTCTGTAGTATTGTCGTTTTTCGGAAGATCCGTTAAGCGTTTGGTACTTAAGTTTCTAATTAGACTTCAGGGTCTTTTAACCAACTTACTAAATGCTTCACTTATCCATGTAATGCAATTTGTTCACTCATTATACATGATTTCAATTTTTATCATCGCGGTCGACAAAGATTTTAATGTCGACGAGTAACTATGACAATGATACATTTATTAGACAAAAATCGTAAGTAAGTATTCTTCAGTTAGAATTTCTTCACGTTTCATCATTGACGTCTGCCAGGTAATTTGGAATGCTCCGTCGTTAGCTGCCGAGTCGTGCGTGCGAGTGTGCGCTCGCGCCAGTCACGCGGGCGGAGAAGGTTACTCTGTGCTTGCGCGAAAGATATGTCCCGCGCCCACCGCGCCGGGCCGCGTGGCGCGCCCGCCGCCCATCGTAGAGCCGTGCTGCGCATGCGATGAAGCCAAATATGAAGTATGTTTACACCTTATTCAAACCTTTATCGCGACGCTATACGGTTGTATAACCGTTACTAGAATAAGCACTAGTCTTCGAATAAACAGAATCATTAAAATTGGTACACCAAGTCAAAAGTTTATAAAGTAACACAGAAAAAAATTATAAAACAGAAATTAAGAACCACCTCCTTCTTTTGAAGTCGGTTAAAATACATATTGAAAAAGAAGAATAAAACTTTTTTATTGTCAAAGAATCTCTACAAACAAGATTATAATGGTTAGTTACCCTTATATGTATGAAATAAAAATTGCTTTCGATGTAGTAGTTGAAGGAGTATCTATGACAAAAAAGGTAGACACTCAGATAATGTTTCAGTGCACATGCACATTTAATTAATATTAAGGGGATATAATCATATTCCAACTTGATTTATGTTAAACTTAGACTAACTAAACACCATAAACTCTTTTATTTGGATGAATAAAGGAATACATTTAGTAAGCACTTTGTATGTAGTAGTAAGTAGTTTATTATTTTAGGTGACGTTCGAAGGCCATTGGTCTAGAAACATTCACCCGCGGGATTTCCCTCCGGAGAGTGCGCACGCGCACTTCGGTGATATAATAGGCGCATCGCATACCGCTCAGTACAGGGTGTGGCAAGAGGGTCGCGTGGCCAGCGTGGGCCTGCGCCGACTGGCCGACGATGGAACCACCACGGCACTCGAGAAGGAACTGAAGGCTGAGGTTTACTCATCATAAGTTCATAAAATAACTGTTTATTGTAAATCTAGAAGCATCACTGGATAAAGTTTTAAATGGGAGTTACCTTTGTATCATTAAATGCCATTGTTAACTACTAATCTTACTTACTTTATTTTTAAAAGCACATAATTAAACATTTAAAATGTACCTACATTCCTACCTAGGCATTCTGATAATGGGGCCAAGTCAGTACATTAAATATTTTTAAAGTATTTTTTCTCATGAGATAGCTACATCTACATATGTAACATAAATGACCTACCTAATACGAAATATACGCAAAATAAAATAATTACTGTAGGCTGAAATAATCGGTAATAAAATCATTTAGGAGTATGTAATAGTTCCTTAAAAACGTTACAAATTTTGTTTTTATAGAGCGACCACATACGAACAATAATCAAGGCGCGTGGTATTTCGTGGCAACAAGTAGCGAGTGGTGGGATCCCTAGCACGTTCGCGGTGTTTCGAGTGGACGCCAAACACCACTTGGTGTCGCTAGTGTCGAAGCTAGCGCCCTCGCCCGACTGGATCGTCGGGGTGTCCGCTCTGGAGCTTTGTAACGCTAACTGCACCTGGAGGAGATCCACTACGTTACCCCTTTATCCGTATGATGCGGGTACTGATAGCGGGAT
>DWJN01005223.1:0-11661 GCA_018248895.1 Carystus phorcus
GACCAGAATTATGATGAATTTAATGTAAATGAATGATAGCTAAACCTTCCAATATACGAATGAAATCAATCAAGTATTATATTTAAACTAATGCTGGGTAACTCGCAAGCTCGCAACAGAATAGACAAAAATTATTGGAACTATTTATCCCCAGATTCCCCAAATGTCCGAATATTGCTCTATCTAATTGTCAATTTATCCGAATCTTGTTATTAATAAACAATATATTCTTGTGTGGCGACTAAAATTGCGATGTACTTTCACTCAAACCCTTTCATGCATTATAGTTGGTCAACCAAACGTCTCAGCAAGGTATAATGCGGAAGGTCTAGGATAAAACATATTCCTGACTTCCTAACATAATTCGGGACACTGCAGTGAAGATAGGTGTTAGAATGTATGATGCTGTAAAAATAAGGTAAAGATATTGTTGTGGTAATACCGTAAAGTACACACCACACACACAGGATAATTATATCATTGTAGAACTAGCAGACCCTGCCAACTTTGTTTTGCCTAGCAGTCAATGAAAAGATTTCGCCTAACAGCCAGAAGAACACTAAATCTTAAGTAAAGTTCATCATAATATAATCCTGAAAATTACATTCAAATTGGATAAACTGTTTCTGAGATTAGCGTGCATAAACATACAACATGGAAAAACATTGTTTTGGATTTTCTTACGTATATAAAGGCCCCCCATTATAAATTAATTTTTGAATATATTTGTCGTGTGCAGCGATCAGTTACAATTTTATTATATTTATACATATGCGACCAATGTAATAAATTTGATGAAAATTATAACTCTCTCGAAATTCGGCAATGGTACTAAACTTTCTTATGACATGAAATGTCTTGCACTGCGTGTAACACGTTAAACTTTGTTGCATACGTTTATAGTTGTCGACGATCAAACTTTATTTACCTCCTAAATTAACATTAACCGTTTACGAAGTGACGATATTCACCAACGCTTCTGAAACACCTCTGTACAAAATAACATGAGTCATTGATTTTTCACTTATTTACTTAAGTCATTGATTCAAGCTTGAAATTGCAAAGTGTACATTGTCTTCAGAATCCTGTTGAAAGTCTTGTCGGCGAGTAATATTTTCTGCAGTAAATAGCAATACGCAATTCGTAGGTACACGAAATCGGATATCTATCTTACAAATGACCCCCGATTCGGCGTAAAACATTCGCAAGCGGACTTTAAGCCCGGTCATAAAAGTAATCCGCTCATAAAGTTACGCGACGATGGACAACATAAGGGTAGGGATTTTCTCGCACAAAGATTTCGAAGTAATTAAGATAAAATACCAGAGTTTTATACGTAACCAGAGTCTCTACTCGTATTTCAACGCTCATACCGAGTTAATCCTCGAGTATGCAATAAAGCAGCTAAAGTATTTGTGTGCCAGGCGAAATTACCCATATTGAAAATACCCTTCGCTAACAGCCGACTAAAGGCTTATTTGAACATATCAGTATATTATACTCGTATAGAGCCGTCGCGTTTCTACGGCGCAGTAAGCTAAGTAACTGCTTACATTAAATTTTCCGAACCTCCCAAAGCCAAATCTTTTTTACTCGAAAGTATTATGTTATCGCTCTCTGTTCGTACATATTATTACAGCTGTAATAAAGATGATGTTATTTAAAATTGGAACGAGTGATGTGGTATTACTTTTATATGGCGTGACAGTTTTAAAACCCAGTGAACTATCCTATTAATATGTTGTCAACCAGGAACAAAGGAAAGGACCAATTTATAAAATAAATTTAAATCTTGGAGATTTTATCAAGTAAATGAGTTGTAAAAAATCATATTTACTTAAATTGGTTTAAACGTTTTTATGTCCCAATATATTATTAAAATTCCGGAACCATAATTTTGTACGAGATCACGTTATAAATATTTTGCTTTCAAAATTGTATTTGGTATACTTGTATATATCGATATGTTACGATATGTTACACTCTAGTCATGTAATTGTGTAAGAAGCTATAGAGATGCCAATGTAAGTTACATAACGGACCTCACGTCTGTTTACTTTGTACGAGTACACGTCGTTTCCCGGCCAGTCGAGTTCCGAGCGAGGACAACATACCACAACATTGACACTTATTAAGTTATTTACCTTTGTGGGTAACGTTGTAACAATGTGGTGTAGGGGTCGGCAGTGGAATTTTGTCAAGTCGAGGAATGCACGCGCTTGCCAAAGGAGCTTGGAATCCCACCGCGACATCTTCATGCGACGGAACAACTTTCCGAATGTGACGACAACAGTTATGCTGGTTGTTTCTCGTTTGTGCACCACAAAGGCCGTTGTTATGTTTACCGTTTCAACGCGAACGTAAACGTTTGTGTTGTAAAGTTTCAGTGTTATGTCTTTGTTTGTCTCTGGTTTAATTTTATTTTTATTCCGTTTTTAAATTTTATAGTGCACAGTTAAAATAAAGAAGCACGATAGAAAGAAGAAAGGTACTGTATTAAAATATTTAGTTTCGTTTAATATTAGCTTATTCTTTCATTGTCAACTTTCCAACATTTTTCAGAAACACGAGCAGAACTTTTGATATTATGAATAATTCTACGATGGTTCGTGTTAATCTTCGTCCCACCTGTAAAAGTAGCCAATAGTGCAATAGTTGACCCATTTGCAATAGTAGGTTCAAGTCAATATTAAATAAAATTGTATATACATATGTACATGAATATATTCTCATATAAAGGCAAGTTAAATTTCCAAACCTACTACTATTAGAAATATAATAATACTTTAATATTCAACTTCTTTATGTTTCTGAAGTAAAATCCTTATAACTCCGCCATATCGGTCCATCCCTCTACGAATTAGTTCTAAGAAGAAGAAAAAGTGCTAGAAGGCTGTAAGTTTGACAAGGGCGTTTATCACGTGGACAAAGAGGTAATAGAAAAACTCGAAAAGATATCTATTTTATAATATTTCTTTAATTTTAGATATGTATAAAAAACACATAACGCAGTTCAAATGACAACCACCACCGCTAAGTAGACAACAAGTTAATAAGTATAACTGTATCATATACAGAATATTACACTGCCCGTGGTCTAATCTGCGCTTGGCTGTTTTTTCACCTAATTATATGGGATTATTGAGTATATAATTATTTGACCTGATAAAATATTCTCTCGTGGGCATCTACATCATCTTACACTTATAAAAATTGAAAAATCATACAAATATTTAAACACTAAAAAAAAGTTAAAGCATAAATTCTATTACCAATTTACTATACGCATAATATTTTATTCAATTCAACCACCCCAATCCCAAAACAATAATTAATTTATATTCCCAAGGTATTTTGTTTTATATAAATATTTGTATTTCTGTTTTCAAATATAACAAATGTAAATATTATTTTTACACTGTCTTGAAAAAAATACTACAGTTATAATACTTTCTCCTTTACATCGTGACTTATTTCACGATAAAAAGTAACGAACAATAATGTAAATAGTCAAGTAAATAATAAGGAAGTTGTAATCGCCAATTATGTCTTCGCTCAGTCTTTATTAGGACCATTCAATTTATACTAGGCAAACGATAAAGCAGCCATTGATCATTAACCTTGTTAGGTCGGTCGGGGCAATCAAATAAATATTGACCTACTAATTGTTTTTGCGGCATCGATAGCGGCGCGTGTTGACAGAGGCCGTGATAGACGACCTTTTTCCGAACCCTTTCGTAAAACCGACCCATTTTAACGTACTCGTATCATATTTGGATCTGTGCGTTTTTGCTCTTTATCCCGTTTTATTATTGACAAAACGTCCAAATGGCGATTTTCTTCAGTTCAGTAACTTCGCGTGCTCAAATATTAGACTTTTTTACATTATGGAGGTTATTAAGAACAACGAAATTATATTAAAGATATAATTATGTACATAAGCATAGCATATTCTGCTATGTAATGTTTCAAAAATGTTTAAAATATACCTATCTATAGTATACGAGTTACGTGATGTTAAATTCATCGTTGTCCCTGAATAAGTGCAACATTCAAAGTTAGAGAAATAATGTTGGAAAAGAATTACTTAAAACAGCTGCGTAATTTGGTCACAAGTATAATAAGAGTAATTAAGTTCAATAGGCGTTCAATAGAAGCCGTAACTTCCGCAAAGTTATTACGAATAATACGGGGTATCCAGCACAATCAAATATAATTAAAGTCACCTATTACTGTAATATTCTTTTATCCCTTTATTTCAATGCTCTATCGCGAGCTACGAGTACAATGACAAATCTACTACTAGATGAATTGATGGATAAGTTTGTATACCGGACATTATCGAACATTAAATCCGCGCTAGATTAGCAGTGGAAATACTGCAGGTAGCTTGAATTTATTAAATCTTATAAGAAGTAAAAGTAAATAATCTTACTTCGGGTAATGAAAGGGTAGTATGAAAGTTTATGGCACACGGAACTCCAACAATCAGTCAAAACCTACGAGTCTCTTGTTGCCGCTGCAAAGGTTATCTAGTACATAGAAATTAAGGTTTCCTATATTATTAACTACTAGATGAACCAGCAAACTATGTTTTGCCATATAAATTATTATTTAACAACTATTTTTATAACCATAAAAATGGTTATAGTGTGTTTACCTTAAAAGCTAGATAGGTATATGCTATCTCGGACTTTTATTTACATCTTTTAGAGGGGAACAATTTTGTTTTACATGACTTTTGAGTAACTTTCACCGTTTACTCAGCGCACGCAGCAAAAGCTCAAAATTTTGCCGATTTAGCTATATTTT
Source organism: Carystus phorcus (assembly GCA_018248895.1). Taxonomy (NCBI): domain Eukaryota; kingdom Metazoa; phylum Arthropoda; class Insecta; order Lepidoptera; family Hesperiidae; genus Carystus; species Carystus phorcus. The sequence goes on from DWJN01005223.1 coordinate 4,813, forward strand.
TTATTGCTGCTCCTCTCCTATTCATCTTAGCGTGATGTTCTATAACCTATAGCCTTCCTCTATTAATGGACTATCCTACGCTGAAAGAATTTTTCAAATCGGTCCAGTAGTTCCTGCGATTAGCCCGTCCAAACAAACAAACAAACTCTTCCGCTTTATATATTAGTATAAGATATAAAAGAAATATATTTAATTTTTTAACTATACGAGGCTCTTATGCATAGTTTTTATAAATTTCAAAATACTTTCTCAAAAATAATCAACATGCTTATGTTGTTAGTTATGCTGTATATATTACTCTGTAATGTATTAGATGTACTTTGAAAAAACCGAAATTATACTTAGTAAATACTATACAAATATTGAGTCAATGTAATTACGATACGGATATATGGCCGCTATCACAAGGACCGGTCCGAACGAACCATTTAGTTGGGAGCTTACCGAATTTCGTATTTCCCTTATCAGTTGTGTACGAATAGTGTAAAAAAATGCTTTCGAAGGAAAGGATGTCTTATCTCGCAGCCCTGGCCTCAGTCAGTTATCGTAAAAAAACGGTCAAGCGTGAGCTGCTATTTCGTGGCGAAGGTTCTTTAAACAATTTATTTTATAAATAACGTCATACACTCATAGCCCCACACTAGGATACCCCATGTCTTGGAGGCCATGTACAATACAGAGAGACAATTACACACACCCAGACCGAGAACAGAAATTTAAACTCATTATTCAAATATCGGCCTCGCTGAGAATCGAATCCAGAACCCTTCGAACGGCGATCCGGCGAGGTGACCATTACGCTGCGCGGATTGTCATCTATTAATCTTTAATTTTCTTTTCTTATATTTTTTTTATACATTGAATGTATAAAATGAAATTTATTCCAAACTTTTACCAACACTTAAATATCCAAACTATGCCATCTCTCCTATAGGTACGTTAAAACCAATTCAATACAAAATATGAATGTATGTCACACACAAACAAAATACGATAAAAAAATCTCATAAATCGAAAGAACGTTTACGGATTGGCCTAATTTGTTATCTAAGTCAATTTATGTATCGAAATGCGTCCAATATATCAAGATACAATAGGTTATGATAACAGATAAATATATGTGATCCCGATATTTAATTAACGACTCCCTAGCTTAGTCGGTACTTTGTCTGCGGAGCGTTCAGTCCTTGGTTCGACTCTCGACAGTGGCAGATATTTATGAGATAAGTATTTGTTCTCGGGTTCTAGGTTTATGTGTTTTTTTGTTAATAATATAATGATGATAAGCAGAGATTGTAGCTTTGGATATAAGCGCTGTTGGGTCCTAGAAAATGTTTTTATTTATAAACGTACTACTAAATAATTTAGTGGATTTTTATTTTATTTGTGCCATTTGCGATACAGGGATCTAGTAGCGGAGTTTTATGGTTCTCGCTTAATATACGGAACCCAAAATTCTTCAAAGCCGCACTGGACCCCTTTTTCGTAATCTGATAAATAATTTCTGCCAACCAATGAAATTTCTACGAAACTAAAGATGAGGGTGTTCCGTACTGGGGTATGTCATATGAAACGAGCTTAAGTAATGTTGAAATCATGCTCAATATTATACCAGTATTAGCGTTCGTCTTACTAACCTATGCCCTAAGGCATACTCGCTACTAATAGCTAGTGATAGCAATATAGCTTACATACAAAAAATATTATATGGATTCCTTCAAGTTGATATATATGTTTTACTTTAGAATCGATGTATATCTATTTGAATTTTTTTGATAAAAAAGGAAAACCGCCATCAAAAGGGATAAAATATTTTTATGAGGGACACTGCTTAGGAAGTCGGTGCCAGTTACTTTAATTGAGGGACCTGCAAAAATATGCGCAGCAACCACGATTAGAATGTATATTCTAATCCGTCTTAAAACATAGCTAGCTTCAATAGTAAGTCGCAGTAATTTTTTTATTTCGCTTCAGAAACTTAACGAGTTCCAAAATATGTCAGCACTAAAAATATGCGCAGCAACACACCCCATGTAATTTTTCTATTTCTTTCTTCTTATTCTGCTCTTTACTCTTCTTATTCTACCCGCTATAGTTAACAACCAGCGTATCAGAAACTTCCAGCTCACTTATCCAAAGTCCAAATCTAGAGGCACTAAAAATATGCGCAGCTACGCACGCCGTGTAATCTTTCTTCTTCTTTCTTCTTATTCTGCTGTAGATAACAAACAGCGTAGTTAAGAACAAACTCGGTTAACCAACTGTCCAGTGTACACGACCACTAATCAACACATCAAAGGAAAGGCGATGTTTGCAAACCCTTGACACTAAACTGTTAGATTGTGGATTATCATTAGCGAGAAAGGTTACTCGTTAAAACTCCGACAAGGTAAACTTTTCGTTTCATTAATTAAGCGATGGTATTAAATATCCCGGGTATTAATTGCGCGATGATCTAGGGCTGCCAACGTAGATTTAATCCGTTCTACAGGTTTCAATAGAGCGACTGACAGCGCCATCTGTTGGACAAAAACTGAACAATTAAAGATCCTAATATAAATGACCGATGCTGCATTATGTTTGACGTGGATACCATTATACCAGACCATTGTTTGATGGACAGAACAAAAATTTGAATGATGAGTTTAAATTGTTGTTCTTGGTCTGTGTGTGTTCTTGTCTATGTTGGCCATCACACACACAATAGAGGGAGTTCTAGTGTAAGAAAGTGAGAGTATAGCGTAATAGCAATATAATGTTAACAAAGCCATTAAGTGTGTTAATAATAATAATTTATGACACGCGTGGCGTAATGGTTATCACGCCGGACCGCTATTCGAAGGGTCCTTGGTTCGATTCCCAGCGAAGCGGAATTTAAATTTCTGTTGTCGGTCTGGGTGTGTGTATATTTTTCTGTGTTGTCCATGGCACCCACGACACGGGGTATCCCAGTGTGAGGCTATGAGTGTGTGGCGTCATTTATAAAAAAAATGAAGTTGGCGGGTTATTTATTGAATGTTATATTTCTACCTATCCATACATATAAAAATCAATGTTTGTGTGTTTGTCCTTTACAGGCTCTGAAAAGTCTGAAATGGTAAATATAGCATTGAAGTCTTGCGTCACTTTGGACATATTTATTCTCTGAGAAAGTTTTTTGGTACCGAAATGTTGTAAAGTTAAAAAAAGTTGCAGTTCGACTGATTTTGAGTTTTTGTTGATCGATTTCCACGTGGTTCAAATATATGCTGAATTTTCTTTAATTTATATTAATATTCATATATCATATATCCGTCATAGCAACGCGCGCTGGGTGTAGCTAGTTTAATATATAAATAAAATATATCTCGGATAATTTGCCGATTTTATTTGGTCGTGAGTTTTCTTTCATACTTACCTATCGTGACGTACACACTGCCTCCCTTATTTTTCATATTGTATCTCACATGGTACATTCATCTTTCCTTTAACCATCCGCATCCCCTAGTTATTATTTCACCAAATAATTCAAGCAAATATTTTTTTATTTGTTTTAATATTTGTTATTTTAAAAAGTTTCAGCCCTAGTTAAGAAGACAGGTGCTTTAAAACTTGTGTTATTAATTGTTGTGCCCCTAACACCGGACAGATTTTGGACGTCAGTTTTTATCAAACATATCGAAAGCATAGTTTTATTAAATAAGGAACGTAATAAATACTCATAATGGAACAAAAAATTTTACTGCTGATAGATTTGGACTTTCCTTAAGTGAGCTGTCCAGTAGTTTTTGAGCCTTATTCATTACAACCAAACAAACTAACAAACAAAGTTTTCCTCTTTATAATATTATATTGTTAAAAGTTATTATTGTTTAAGTTAGTTATTCCATACAAAGACATGGTTGCTATATATGCTGATATTTCTTTAAATTTGAATTACATGCGTTTACATATTTATCATAATATATATAAAGTACGTGTCACGGTGTTTGTCCACGATGGACTTCTACATGACTTAACCAATTTAAATAAAATTTTGCACACCGTGTCCAGTTTGATCCAGCTTAAGAGATAGGATAGCTTACATCGCAATTTATAGTCGCAATATTATTTTAATGCAAATTATTTGTTTAATATCTTACAAGGAATTAGTACCATAAGATTCTAACAGATGGCGGTGTAAGGTAATTATTTCTCAAAATTGAGTATGTAAACCTTAGTCACTGCAACGCGTGGCCGAGTCTGCTAGGTTATATATCGCCTCTTTACAAAAATAACGTGATATTTTTAAAAGCACAACTTTAAAGGAATGCAATTTCAAACATTTAAGCGTTGATAAATTCAAAAATATTGATATTTATACCGTCGCAAAACAATTAAATTAAAATACCGGGTTTTTGTAGAAAATACAATTCGTTCAAAACCGTTTGAATATCAAATAATAAAAAAAAGCTTTTAAGAGCTAGAGCAATGTGACATGCTCTAGTAAAGAGGCGATATGACGCAGAACAACGTCTGCTGGGTGTTGACCCAGTAGTATTTTATATAATTTAATAAACAAGCAGTATATTCTACTCCATGGTTGTGGTAACGATACCTACTTGATAATAGAGGCGGAAGGGTCTGCCAAGTCGCAGTAGTTGGCCGGGGTTCAACTCCGACCGCAGACACAGAGCTATCACTTAGTTGTTCGGGAAACTTCTGCGTAGAACGAGACTAATGTCTATAGTTTGTCAGCACTAACTATTAACAATGACAGTTTTATAAACGTGAATCGATGCTTTTGACGTGACGTCTTATAATTCGACGGAGCCGGCTGCACGCACCAAAAACATGACTCATGCGGCGTTACCTCGCTCTGAGGCGTTCCATTTAAGGCTTTTTTTTATGCCGTATGCAGGCAAACGAGCAGACGGATCACCTGATGGTAAGTGATCACCGTCGCCCATGGACATTAGCAACACCAGGGATGTCACCAACGCGGCTTGGAAGTGCATGTACATTGTAAAAAATTGACATAATTGTATTTACGCGTACAAATAGATGTAACTTGATCAATTCCATTGTGATTTCCATTTACCTCCTTCTCTATATCCATACAAAATATCTATCAAACGAATAAAATTAAAATTTTCTTTTGAAAAATGCAACCATTCGATCAGTATTTTCTTATGACGTTGTCACGTTCAACTATCGTCAGTAAACCGACTTTACAGACAACCGATTTTTTATTATAAAATGCGATTCACATCATTTACGTCGTTTTCAGATTTGATTTCCTTAAAAAAAAACAAAATAACACTTTATGATTATATATGTATATATTTTTTTTATTTATTTAATTTTGACATGATTCCTAATAACATAAAATAGGTCTGTTCGGAATAACAAATAAACATTCCTTTGTCTATTAAAAAAAAAAAAACTTCCCGCGCTTTTGGAGTTGAGTTGCGCGCCGCGAAAAAAGTGGTCGATTGAATAGAACATAAACGGAGGTTCGTGCGACGCGGTGAAAGAAATTGTTAATTCCCGCGTATCGGTCGCATATATTGATTAAAAGTTATTAAATTATTCGCGATTCGTTCGAAGTGTCGAATATATGGTTGTCGGCTGCAGCGGTAACTGGGTGCTGCCTTCCTTTCGCTGTGCATGAACCTGGAGGTCACGCGACGGAACACTTAAGTATCCCTTTAATCCCAATTGATATTCCCGTTTGATAATTGGTGTAGTAAATAAATATTTGTCCTCCCTGGGGATCCCCAATCCCTTTACTGTAGACTGACTGTGACTTCTCATATATGTATGGAAGCTGGAGCACTAGGTAAGTTGCTAGCCAATAGCCTAATCGTGTGAATAGCCGTATATGTATATCAAACTATTAAGTGCCTGTTTTTGAGTAGTGTCGTGGGGCCGACCGATCCTCTTTATACGATACACTATGTATAACGTTTTTTTTTAATTCTTTATCAAAGAGCTTTGTCAAAAAAATATAAAAGTCGCTCTGTAAAAATAAACCAAAATAACAATAACAAATTGTTTAAAGGCATAACTGATTTGAGTGTATAGCGTTATTTATTTATTTCTCAATAATAAGAAGTTTTTACTCGTAAAAAGGAAATTTCATCTCGGCTCTCGTATATCTCTTAGTTCTAAACTGAAACCATTGCAATACTCGGAATTAAACTTAATCTCTCAAAGGAAATTCTTCTTTTTCTCACTTGATATAATTAACCTTATAAAGACTTGTATTGTTAATTTAAATGTTAACTGATATGTCTCACCGTAACCATGAGTTATGTAACTGGGTAATATCGGTATAAGAAATTGTGAGTACCCGTTTGCATTTGGTGTAGTGGTGTAGTATAATATATAAGTGTACTAGTTGACCCAGTAGACGTTATTCTGCAACAATATAACATAACAGACGCGTTTACATACTCAATTTAGCAGACTTACTCTGCCATCTGTTAAAACCTTATGGAACTAAAATATTTGCAATTACTCAATTTTGTCAATTAATTATCTTACACCGCCATCTGTTAAAACCTTATGGAACTAAAAAAAATTGCAATAACCCAATTTTGTCAATGAATTATCTTACACCGCCATCTGTCAGAATCTTATATTAAACAAATAATTTGCAATAAAATAATTTTGCGACTATACTATAATGTAGCCTATCCTATCTTTTAAATTGGATCAAACACGACACGGTGTACTAAATTTGATTAAAATCGGTTAAGTAGTTTAGGAATCCATAGCGGACATACACCGTGACACGTACTTTATATATTTCTTCTTCTTAAAGTGCCTCTCCAACTAGTGAAGGTTGGCTATCAGCTTCTTATTGTCCTCCTTGTTTTTTGTTCT
>DWJN01005224.1:0-11661 GCA_018248895.1 Carystus phorcus
ATCTCTTATGTTTAAGAACGGTTTGTTATTTAGATCTTTAGACTTAGGATTATCTTAACATGGAATCCAAAAACCCATCTCTTATGTTTAAGAACGGTTTGTTATTTAGATCTTTAGACTTAGGATTATCTTAACATGGAATCCAAAAACCCAGCTCATTTAATCGACGAGCTATCTAATGGTAAATAGTTTTAGTAGTTTTATTGGTCACAAATATAACATATACCACCTCTAACAAATGAAACTGGTAAATTTTAACGACCAGGCGGCATAGTCGTACCATGTACAAGCTGGGCCGCCGTTTGTAATGTCTTAAGTTCGATTCCCAGTTAGGCAAAAATTTGAACGATGAGTTTAAATTTCTGTTCTCTATCGGGGTGTAAATTCTTGTCTTAGTGTTTTGTCTATGTCGTGACATAGAGAATTATTATGGGGCTATGAGTGTGATGCGTTATTTATTTATTTTCTCTGCGATAAGAAAAAAGTTTGTTCTCATTGTTATTATTGTATGTAAAATTGATTTAAAAGTATGTTAAAAATTATCACAAGTTCCATTAGTTTACTTTAGACTTAGCTTGGAACTGAAAACTATTATGTTTACAAACGCGTTTGGCAGTTAAGAATATGATTTCTATATTCGTCAATTTTTTTACGAAATTTTAACAATTTATTTTATTTATAACACATGATCATTTAAATGGTGGAAAGTGTTATTACAATATAGGACGTACAAAACAAGGTACCTGGATGATAACAAAAATGTCAACGACTCCAAAAAGCGTCAAAATAAAGGTAATGTTTCAGTTTTATAATATCACTAAGTTTCAACCCCTAATTAAACAAAGTACGCGTGTGAATTATGAGGGTTGCTAACCGTAAGTCATATTTTGATCTTAATTATTAAGATATATTTTTGGTCTGCATATTATTAAAGAGTTATATGTACGTATAGACCTAACAATACTATATTTATAAGATTCGCGTATGTTTTCAATATCGCAAAAAGAATAGTTAATTTTTTAAATTGATGAACGACGTTTTTAGACTGATAGTTTTTTTTTAATATTGTATTTTTTGAAGTGTGACAGCTCATTCTAAAGTGACTGTTGGCTAAAATAATGTTGCCAACCCTAAACACGATTTACCCAAGCCTAGCGACGAACGACGCTAGCAGCCTGCTATTGTCGCTGTAGTGTGGTAGGCTCTACTCGTACACACAACACACACAGGCGCACCGGTCGCACCCCCCGCACCACCCCGCGCCGCCCCGCACCACCCCGCACCACCCCGCGCCGCCCCGCGTCGCAACGAAGCACTGCAAACTGCATTGCCGGGGTGGCGCGTTCGTTCATTAAAGTTGGGTGCGTTGGGGTACAGATGAACCGGTATTAAATGCAACTATTTTTCATACCTTCATATCGATCAGCTTATCAGGTTCAAAGATAATTAGGCTTCATTGGTAGTTTGTCATTTTAGCAGTATAAAATTCCTTTACGTCTTCTTAACAATATAATGTAACGTATGATAATTTTGATATCTAGTTTCAGAGCGGTTGTACACCCACTAAGCAAGGAGGACTAGCTTTTGTCGCCTCTTAGACATCTTGATCTACAGGAATGAAATTGAGATATAGGTAGGTATATTGTCGCCCCAATTCGGCCACTCGTCAATGGTCCTTAATTCATAAATATTTATGCATTATAAAATATACTGCACATCGCCTAAAGCAACCAGAATAAAACTAAAATATATAAATATTATTATATTATATTATACATCCTAAATAAAGCTTCAAATCTGTGTAATCACTCACGTCGGTGCCGCGGTGTTAAGAACTTAACGTCACTGCACTGCAACAAAAATATGCAATCTACATTATTATGATGATACTCACTTATAATTATAGTTGAATTAGTAAACTATTTTAAAAATAGTTCGGTACAAACTTTGATTTTAAATGCAGTAAATCAACACTGCAACTTTTAACGATCCTATAACACATTAGTTTATTTACACATGTAAGTTTTAAAGATGTTTTTTTAATCCGTAAACTTGGATACCAGTATTTACTTCTATATATTCACAACATATTTTTTTGTTCGCATATATTTGTTGTTGACTCTGCTTAAGTAATTACCCCCGTACACTCCTTTTCTGTTTTTATTCAATAAACTCCGCGCTCTGCTCTTTAAACTACTGAAAAAACACTTCATTAAAACATTTTACGCTAGAGTACTGCCCGCCGCTTAAAATATGCGCGAAAACTGACCTCACTTTTAATTACTACACAGCAAAGTCGTACTATACAAGCGACTATTTCATACACTTTGATGTTTTTAATCCGAGCGCGTGCAATTACTTTGATTTCTTTAATTAATCACCGGTAAAATGTGGATGGTTGTACTAAATACTTTTATATGTTATTAAAGTAATTGGTTCAAATTAAATGAAATTAAAAAATGAAATTAATCTAAAATTCCATTTTAACATAAGTACTTAAACTGTACAATTGCACAGTAGTGTTGTTAAGATTGTAATTAAATCTAAGCGACGTTGTAGACTTTTTCTTCGAGAAGACACTTGTTCAGTTTCATCCCGACAATATTAATTACTTAACAACACTCACCAGGGATAAAGGAACATAGTAGTTATACAACGCTTCAAGAATAAAGTACTTAGGAAGATCAGGCGACCTCCATCTGGACTTGAATGTGAATCTCGTCACTAAAGTTGGTAAGGATTTCGTAGAAGCTCACGAACACAGGCTTCATCATCATGTGAACGTCGAGGTTATCCAGCTGCTTGACAACACAAACATTGTGAGAAGACTGAAAAGGACGAAGCCTTTTGAGTTAAGTTAAGTGAACAATTAGTGTAATATAGTGTATGTGCATTATCCGTAAAGAACACAATGACAAAGTGTCTTCGCACTAATAGAGACTATAAGAAAAATGTTGATGGACACATTCTTACTTTATTTTACGGTAGTCATTTAGGTTAAATCAATATTACTCATTAGTCTCTAGACTAGATTGTAACTTATGATGTAACCTGGGTGCATCTTCACAAAAAAAAACTCACCAGAGATTTTAAAATATGTTCGGAAATGCAAACTAAAATCGTTGAACGTTTAACTAGTATTACGAGAAGTGCAGATGTTAATTCCGCATCGCTTTTTTCATTTACATAACGAACCCTCAAAAACAACAACCAAATCTGCAGCATTGCAGAGCGGTCCGCAGTAAAACCGATGGAAATGCACTAATCGGATCGCGACGTAGTGTAACACCTACAAGTATGACTGTGTACAAATAATAATAACAGACAAAAAACATTTCGCATCTTTTTTTAACATAACTGCTCTAGCACATACCAAAAAATTGCTTTGTATTGTATTATGTAGGATATTTTAGTGTTAAGAGTGTTTGCGACCTATATAAATAAAAAAACATAATATAAATTAATCCTTTGACGTTTTTAAGTCATTTATATAAAAAAAAACACCGTCTTGATTGTCATTTTATTTGAAACGATAACGGTGGAACTTATATTTAATGATTAGTTCGTTTGAGTAAAGGTTCGATTTCAGTTCATCTTTTAACTTTTTTAAATTCGTCACGTTTTATAAATTAAACAGATCATTAGGTTGTCGGCGTGCAGAACGAAGTTTCTTAGGCTTTCTGGCAAAGAAGATCATTTATAGGACAAATAGTTTTTTAAGTTTAGTTGATTGCAATGTGTCGCTTCTATTTCTTTAAGCCAATTTCAATTTACCTAATCAACCAAATTCTATTTAGGAAAATTCGGTAAAACCATGTGAACATTTAGATAAATTTTACTAGTTTAGTACGTATAATTTAAATACATGGACAATATTGAAAAAAAACCTTTAAAAAAAAGACAAATTTTCACATTGTATAAATATTATATCCAATTAGTTCCATACCAGTGTTAAGCTCAATATATACTTTATATTAATGAATTATTTCAAACGTTTAAAAAATTTGATATCCAATATTCTCTTGAGTGCTAATAGGCACCTACATGTCCAAATATGGTCGTATTACTGTGTACTGTGTACTGTGGTGCACGCGCTTGCGTCACACACCTGGATACTCGGTGAAAGCAGTCTAGGCTAGCACACACGGCCCTTCATACCAGTTGCAGTGCCTTTATATCGTTTAATAACTGGATTTTATTAATAACTAACTAGCCTTCCGGCCGCTTTATTCTCTCTGACCGTCTCTCCCTCGAGATTCCGCTTCAGTCTGAAATTCTCGTTCGCTATTGTAATACGACGCCAATTGTGTGATAAATGAAATATATAAAAGTATAAAGAATAGACCATAGTACTCTTTTAGACTCGATAACCCATTTTAGTTTCGTCTCGCGAATAATTGCTTTGATCAACATGAATGGTCAAATAGTTCGACTGTCGCAGTAACTAGTTACAATGCTTTCGCTATTGCGCCCTAGGGGGATTCTCTTTATTGATTCATTGTAGCCGATTCCATTCTTCGTAGCTTAATCCATGTCGTTTCTTATATTTATAAAAATAACGCTACACATGTAGCCCCACAGTAGGATTCTTTTGACGTGGGTGCCGTGGCCATACAAAGACAAGGATACATATCTAGCCTGAGAAAATAAATTTAAACACGTTTAAATTTTTACATATGGCGTGGTGAATATTGCGCCACACGGTTCGTCAAATAGTCAAGCGAGTTTATCGTAATCGTAATAGTACTAACTACCATGAGCTTTTAATCCATATTCTCAACATAAGAAGCAATTGACCACGGAAGTGACTTCAGTCTTTTGTTACCAACATTTTTCTAACACCCCTGTTGAGAAACATTTCAAGATGTTTTAATAATACAAGTTAATACTTGTATAATCCAACTTGTGGGTAAAGATGTGGTCTTATGTAAAGTGCATCAACTTATTAAACAATGAGGAAATATATCGATATTATGTAGTGTTAAAGCTCTTTATGAACCTCTAGCTCTAGCAAAGGAAATTCGGTGTCATTGCTTGTTAATCAGAATTTTATTGTTACGAAGTTTACGTAACAGCCTCTATTCACTTTGAAATCAAACTAAAACCCTGTACTCGCGGTGCAGTAAAAGAAGAAGAAACAATTATTTAGTCTACAATAACTTTAACAGTGATTAATAAAATAATGAGATACATTTTGACGTTGCAGTTGCAGAGGTACAGAATAAGACTTAAAAGGGTCGCGTAGAAGATGATGCGGTTGACCCACGACCTCTGATATACATGTGTAATCATGTAATCATGTGATTAATGTAAAGATAGTAGACAAATGTGCAGTCGATCCGATCTGATGGTAGTGGTTATATGGAGATTAGAAACTTTAGACTACACTTGCATTGAGTTTAGTAAGAACAAAGAAGGAAAATACTAGTTCTCAAGACCACACAAGACAAGTGGCCATACTTTATTGACCTCATACTAGTAATATGTAATAAGTACCAGTAATAAATAGTAATATTTAACCTCAGCACAGTCGATAATTTAATTCTTATACAACAAAATTTAAAGTTGCTAACTCTCAGATTCAAATCTATCCTCCACTGCACCTTATATTTATATACATCTTAAAGATAAACGGCTACAAACACAGCCATTTATACTTTTGAAAACCTAACTCATTGCAATATTTTCTGCCATCCATCCGCAAATACATCAAAGTATTAGCAAGAGTACTAAGAGGGAGCGACGAGCGAGAGCAATTAAACAAGCAACGAAGCACGCGATATTATTAAATACAAATAAACTGGTTGAAATTATTATTAGAATTAAATATAAATATCAAACTCGAACGCACAAAAAATATATTAATTACACTGAAACTGTGTTTTTTTTATTATTATTATTTTAGTTTTAGTTGAGTCACACATACATGCATGTCAAATTCAATATCTACATTATATTATCGCTAATAGTCAACTATAAACAAACAAAAAAAAAATACTTAGGCGCTTATTGAATATATTTAAGATAAAGGTCAGGAGACATCGCCAAACAAAAAGTCTCCTTGTTCCCATCGATGACTACGCATTACTCAAATTGGGGAAAAAATTAGTATAATGGATTGGATGAATGAAATGACTGACATTTGGTCTCACGTCATGAGTGAAATATGGCCGTATGGAAACGGCTTAGAATACAGACCTTAATCTGATGCTGGTAAACTAAGACGTTGTTTGAGGCGTCAGAAACCAGTCTGCTTGGTGGCAACTGTGGCAAAGCTACACATAAGGATTATATTAGCAATATTAAGTCATTGATATTATTATTGCTATCATTGTCTTTCCATGAAGCGCCACTGTCTACATTCGTCGTGTTCCATCTGGGAGCTTGAGATATAGTTTTTTCATTCTTCTCCCTTCTTCTTCTCTTTTCTTCTTAGCCAGCAACGCTAATGCGCTAATGCGTGATGCCTTTGGTGCCGACGGTGACAACTTCCCAACACGTGCCTCGTATGCTTGTTTGTTGGCAGATTACAAACATTAGGACATTAATATATATAAAGTACGTGTCACGGTGTTTGTCCGCGATGGATTTCTAAACTACTTAACCGATTTTAATCAAATTTTGCACACATATCTTACAAGAGTTAGTTCCATAACATTCTGACAGATGGCGGGGTAAAGTCGGCTAAATTGAGTATGTAAACCTTAGTCACAGCAACGCGTGGACGGGTCTATCTATATTATGTTCTCTATAAAAATACTTACAAGCTTTTGGTACTTAACTTTCATAGGGCTGAAAACGTCATCAAAAATATTATCTTTGAGACCATTTTTATAAAGTTTTTTTTGACTTAAAGTATTATGCTGATAAATACTTTTTAACTACATACTATTTTACTGATAGGCTTTAAATTTGAAAAACATTTGTAATTCAATGTTAACTCAAATACTGGGCGCAGCAAAATCTTAACAAAAGAACTTTTATGTAAATTTAGAGTAGCTGCGGTTTACGTCATTACATGTAAATGAAAACTTAAAATTATGTAGACTACCTATTTGCTAAGTTATAATCAACAAAAAATGTTTTATTAAAAACTTTGAATGTATTAAATAAATATACGTATATATATTAAATTAACGAGTGTATTCGGCAACCATTGTTCTGCTTCATCTTAATACACCTATCTCATCATTGTCATCTTATCTTTAATGCGTATACCGAGTTTAATTAAAAAAATCTTCATGAGTTTTAATTAATCTGAACAGTACAAAATAACAATGCCAAAATGAGTTCAATTGTATTATAATTAAATAAGCGTAACAAAACTTGAACTTGGCGGGCTGCAAGCTGCATCGTATCGTAGAGAACATCAGTGCAGTCGAAGTAAGTACAATTACCCCTAAAAAATATGTTAGAACCACAGATCAAAAAGATAAAGAACTACTCCTTGTTAAAACCACGCATTCCACTAAACTTTAAATAGGCATAACAGCAGGCATAGTATTTTGTAGCTAGTAATCCATTTGTAATTTTTTTTATAGAAAGATTTTAGATTTTGATGCAGTTTTATACATACAATAAAATTTAAAACGATTCTATGATAAAATATTTTACTGCCCTGATTTGCTTCTCTACTAAAAGAATAAAAATAAGAGCAACAATTTGATGGAAATATCAAGCAATTTTAAAAATCATCAATCTTACAGTTATAGGTAACGGTAGTACATAAATACCGGTATAATATAAGTAAAGTCGTATTTAATATAACGTTTAATCAAATCTATTATTTAGACACACTTGATGTATTATTAGTATTTTGGTATGCTCACACATAAATTATCAATAGTATCGACGTAAGTAAACGTGAAAGTCTAATTAGACTAAGGTTAAGTTATAGATTATTAATTAACATTAGATATATTTAAAAATACCACTATATTTTGTGAGTACACAAATTAAAAAAAAATTAAACTAAACATAAAATATTAAAGCAAGGAAACATCATACAGAGTAGTAAGAAAATATTTTTGGTACTTTTAAAAATTAATAATCTGTGTATTAAGGTCAATGACCCACAATCAACACAATGACCTCAGTATTTTCTGAACTGAACAATTTGTTATCTGTAGGGAAAATTAAAAAAAATAATAATCGAGTCAGTCATTCTCAAATAAGGATGCTGTCAAATTATTTGAAACCCAGTTTTTTGGGTTTATTAAAATTTTTAAACAGTATGAACTGGTTTATAGTGTTTTTTAGTTTGATTAATCTGTCTGTCTGCATTTACGAGGATCAAATAGGCAAATTTGATTGGTAATAGCATGTTATAGGTTATGCCATTTGTACGTCTTCGGAGTGTTAAAGTTCACTGAATAATTAATTATTATGTTTTTAGGAGGCAAACTTACGTCGGGAGAATAAAGTTTGCACAATTTGATACAGTCTCCACAGCTAAGAAAATTATTGTCGCCACCGAAGAGAATGTACTAGCAGCGCTTCATTTAAAGACTGGTTATTTGATTTTTCACTTTTTTTACTCATACCTTCTACCGTAAGTACTTACTTTACATATACGAGGACTTACAAAAGAACACATGCAGGGATTTAAACATCAGATGTTATCCGAATATAAATTCTGAAATATTGCAATATCAAACATGTTCATCTACATGATCCTATTTGTAGGCAACCTAGGCATTATGCTATGTTAATTCCTTGTGTCCTTGGTTCTTTATTTTCCTTATATTTAGTATTCAAACATATACAACACAACATGTATTTGTGTGTGATATAACTTAAGCTACGTAAATATTTAGACAATGGAAAAGATTAAAAAAAAGCATTTATCTATACTTAAAATGCTAATTTTTGTTTAGAGATTATCTCTTAAATTAATACTATTAATCTCAAAACACAATTGTCATTATTCTAGTAGTAAAATATTGTTTTATGTCTCTATTTGTTAGAGAAGATTTTATGTCTGTCATTGAATATTTGGGACATGTGTGGTATGAACTTCACCTAAAATGTATTAAACCTTGTAAAGAAAACAGACATGTGAAAAAATATGTACAGTATAATTAATAAAAAAAGAGGTTTTCTTATAATACTTAGCAGTGTTTCTCATATCAATTATTGCTCATAATTAGCTATAGCATGCTAATTATGGTTTCATTTGTATTGTTTGTAGTTTATTGAAATGGAATTTTAACTCGATTATAATTTAAATATTTTATTACCAGTTATTATTATGGTATATAAAATGTAAATGGTTTTATGTACTGTGTTATAGGAGAGGTGGTGTGGAGACATGTGTTTGAGAGTGCGTCCGTTGGAAACATCCAGTTGTTGCATGTCAGTGATAAAGTTGTGACTGTCAGCGGGGCCAACCCCTACCTCGTCAGAGGGTGGAACACTGATACAGGTAAGCTTAAGTTTTCTGTATAATATATAAATTGAAGGTGAAATTTGTACATCAGAGAAAAAACAAAACAAAATAATGTGAATAGCCTTTTACTAAATTAGTGTGTTTCGTTATTTTGGACTTCAGTGCAATTTACCATCACATGTGGGTTGGTGTCAATTATTAATATAAATAATATTAAAAAAAAGACATTTTGAATTTTTTGTAATAATTCCCGTATATTGGAGAAATTTATGATTGATATCTAATGTGTGGAAAACTTACAAAGTATTGGTATGCATTACTCCTAATTTAGAAAAATTAAATAAAAGTTACATCTATTTTACATAATTTTGCTTCAGCGAATGTACAAGAATGCAAGCTTCTCCATGTCAAGTGTATATTAGCTTAATTACTTTCACATACCCATTCCTATCAAATTTGTTATCAGGTGTTCTTCTCTGGGAGTGGTCCTTGTCATTGAATGATGAGGATCGAGCAGAGTTCTCAGAATGGTGGGTGCAGAACAACATGCTGGTACATTTGTTGCCGGCATTTGGGTCACATCTTGAAGTCACCATGTACAATGTTATGAAAGGCTATAATAGAGGGTCTACGTCTAAACTGCCAGCCGCTTGGTGTAATGATGGGTTAGTTAGAATATACAGTTTCTTTTACTTTTATTTCATGGCAAGTGTATATTTTTTAGGAGAATGTTTACTGTATTGTTACTTTAGTGATGAGGTTTATCTTCAGCACTGGATGTCCAAAAACCTTCTTTACTAGTTAAAAATTACATGCCTCCTATACATATTTCAATTGGTGTCATCCCATTAATGGACCACTAAAAGCCACAAATGTTCATCACTCATTTGAGGAGGTCTGGAGCATATTCCACTGCACTGATGCAAATTGGTGGAGGGGTTACTGACTGACCCAAGAGTCAGATGTTTTTATGCTTATAGCCCTACATCATGGCTTAATTGCTATTTACAGTAACAACCGGAAACGATGGTATAACCTACCATCCAAACATGGAAGTACTCTAGAAATTTTGCCACTAGCAGTCACCCATCTTGCTACCTACCATGCCTGCACTTCACTCAGTCAATCACTTAGTATTCAAGCAAGCTATGAGCTTTATATTTCAGTTATGAAATTCATATACAACAATCTAATACCTCATAGATGTATTACAGAGCAAAATTTACAATATTCCAGATGTGTGTTTACACCACCATACTATACTTGTACATCTTCCAATAATGTCATATCAGTCGACGTGATGGCCAAGACTGTGCAGTTGATTAGCAAGCCGCTATCCGACCTCGGCAGCGCGAACGAAGTGTTTGAGGGCAGCCTGAGACCCCTCGATGGAAACAGCACCGTGCCAGGGATAATCATCGACGATTACAAAGTTGTGTTGATAAAGGATGACAAGTATCAAGTTCTCGACGTTAAATTGGCTGATAGATCAGCGAGCGCTACTGTTGTGGAATCTGCTGGTGAACAAGTGTTGCTACAGACATGGAATGTGGATGGGAAGGTAGGATATGTTTGTTTCATGTTGTTCGCAGTTCGAGTGCAGTACTGCCTTTCCTGACTCTTTTCTGTTTTGACACTTCGTCTTGTATGTAGCTTATCTGCTCATTTGTCGACTAGTTACGACATGAGAAATGTTTTGTTATAGTAAAGAAAAAGTTGATTAAATGCATTAAACAACTTGATGTTTCTATCTGAATGTATGGGAATAACTGATGTTCAGCCGTTCTCAGCTGTTGTCAGCTTAAAAATATGTTTTTGCTAAATTTAAAACGCTGCTATAAAGTAATGGTTCTAGGATTCCTACACAGATTCTTTAATATGCGCTATGCTTATTAACTTTGAACTTCTATTACGACTGTTATTTTATTGGTATGCTCCAATTAATTTATTACTGAAACTTGTTATTGGTACTTCGAGATTCAATATTAAAGAAGAAGTAGAGGACTTTGTTAATAGTTGGGTGCAATAGGTATAGTGCAAAATAAATACACACTATTTCTGAATTCATAGTGATATTGGCTAATAATGAATGAAACTATGCATTGACCAACACATTTTTTCTTATAGTGTCCAACAAAGTAGTAAGCAAAACTTGTAAGCAAAATTAGCTATACATAATGTTAACTGCTCTTGCTTTCAAATCAAATCAAATCAAATCAAATCATTTATTCGAAGTAGGTTTTTACAAACACTTTTCGAAAGTCAACTACGCC
>DWJN01005225.1:0-11659 GCA_018248895.1 Carystus phorcus
AATTATTTGTTTATCATTTTATAAAGGATTAGTTCCATAAGATTCTAACAGATGGCGGTGTAAGGTAAAGTCTGCTAAATTGAGTATGTAAACCTAAACCTTAGTCATAGCAACGCGTGGCCGAGTCTGCTAGTAATATATAATTCTTCTAGTTCCCCAGTTCACAAGTGAATGTAAACAGAGCGATAAGGGTTCTCATTCATCTGTGACGGAGCAAGATACTGTTTCACGTACGTATTTCAGGGCCGATCGAATGTGTGCCTTTCGACTTAACTTACAACCTTGCGTACTGCAGGTAGTTTGGATATATCCAGTTCCTTGTGAGCGATATAAGCTTGACATAATATGTAGCTTAGAATAAATTTACATAAGATTTCATGAGTCAGGAGACATGTATTGAATAGGGCTAGTATGTGTCAAATAATAATAACTACGAATTTATAATCTCACACTAGGATTCCTTGTCGTAGGTGCCATGGACAAACATACTAAGAAATACCATATTCTACATTAAGAAGCTATAAGTTAAAGATCAGTATTTTTTTATGCGATAATTACCAAGTTCACACCACAGTCCGACTTTGATCTAAGTTTAGGGTTCTAATACATAATGACTTAAAGAGAACAGTGGGAATCTGTATAATTAGAGCACCCTACCCCAATTGTATTGCGCCAATTAGTAGAGCAAAAGGTTAATATATACTCAGATTTGATTTTAAAACCAAAATTGAATACGAAATCACTTTCTTCTCGAAGCCTTTAACAACTTATTATGGCGTGTTGAAGTTTGCGTGAGATATTTAGGTTGAAGCCTCAGTTTTGTATGACTGCGGTTAACCAGTCGCAAAGAACCATCCCAGAACATAATTCGAGCTATGTTGGCACGGTCGCCTCGGTCGTTTGTGATGTTGCCAATATATCCTAGGGAATATAATGTTTTCGTAAAAATTCCAAATGATTTATGGCGTTTGAATACTACTTTTGGTGTTTCAAGCTCGCTACGAAGATCTGTCGGGTTAAATTTTAAGTCCACTTCAGTTTAGTTGTGAAAGACATTGCATTAAGATGGATATGTAAGTATATATTGAATTACTGGCTTGAAAGATCTCGTATGGTTCTTATTACATCATCTATAATAAGCCCGGGATTCAAGGTAGCTGTCGTCTTAACGTCGTTATTTATCGCATCCTTGTTTTCGAGTATTTTAGTTGGCTACTAAAATCTTTTGCTTTGCGCGAATTCACCGCTTTCTTGCCTTATTTATCTCCAAACCTTTTCCGCGTCGCAGGCGCTAATAAATAATAGAGAAAATTGTTTCGTACAAGAACGTATTTATTACTCTTTTAGTATGTTTATTTAAAGCTTGTTTCAAAAGGTTAATTTCAAAAAGATTTTAATTTATTGCTGCTACTTGCTTCGTCGATTTTGCTAATTGGTCCCTTGAAAAAACTCTGTAACGATGTAAATATCGTAAATAGTATTGTAAAATTTGGTTTATTTTTATTCATGTCTTTGTAGAAATGTCTCTAACCGACACTCCTGAATTATTTCGGTGGATTATACATTTTCCCCGTTTCCATAAATACGGACTGCCGCTGCCTGGTCCGCATTATGTTGTCAAGTTAGCTTTGCATATTATAATTTTCGCGCGACTTTGCGTTTGACGTGTTTCAAATTGTCTGTCAACTACAGCCTGAGATCATCCGTTGCTATTATGTCACTGTTTGGTACTTTTCGTATATTTGCTATTAGTGGTTATTGTTTGAACAAATAATGTTAAATATACGATACGAAAGGACTTTGCACTACAGCTACTAGCATGAAGTTATTTGCGATGTTACCACTGCATCCATCCATCCAATCTAAGACAATAGTCTGTTTAATTTTAAGTTGATTAAAACACTAATTTATATGTTTAACCTTTACTAAGAAAGGTTAAATCATATATATTTTGAAACTTTACTACGCAAAAGCAATGAATTTTTATTTTTTCTATCGTTTCATAAATATACAGAAAAACAAAACGCTAAATATACATATTTCTAACACTAGTAAGATATAATATTCGTATAAATATATTTCAATCGGTACGTCGATATTTTTACATTGAGCACGGAACTGAATTCTGTGCAACATACATTTTTATGTTAGCAATTAACTTAGCCTCGTTTTTTTATTCGTCTTTAAAACATTCGCGATAAATGGAACTTGTTTGACAATCGTTACTTGAAAGAGAACTAGAAAGCTGTTATGGAACGGTATATGTTGTATCGAACTATATAGCTTGTTTGCTACTAAGTACTCTAGAAAGATATATGACCCTTTTTGATGGTTATTTTTTTTTCTCCAAGCAGTTATACATTAAACATTGAAAGATTCATTACAGTTATGGTTTTGGTTACATTATCAAAGGCAGTTATTTCTTCTGAAGATGATATTTCATTATACTAATGATGATGATCGCTTGTCATATATCTGTCCGCAATGGAACAGGTCGATAAAAAGTTTGATATTACTATTATAATGCTAAAGTGGGCTACTATATCATGTCAGTCATGATATGTTGACGGGTTGGTGATCAAAGCCGTCACGACGTGAATTCGATCCATAATAAGATCTTTATGCGTGCCGCGTGTCCGATTTGTTCGATTGTCGTCGAAATTTCCATCTGCGTTTGGAAAATGCTCTACGTCGTTTCATTTTTGTATCTCACTATTGCTTGCAGTTCTGATGTTGATATGGCATTTATTAAACAAATTGTAGATCAACTTGGGGTGAAGTAATTGTTCACTTTGATTACTTTGATTTGCGAAGTGCTAAAAACGGAGGCCTTAAAAACGGAACATGCGTGTTTCCGCACGAATAAAGATAATTTGGTGACTATGAAGAGACATTTAATGCAAATGTACCTGTATATCGCCGGAAATACTTAAAATGCTGTTTTTGATAAGACATACTCGTAAAATTTAAATTACTTGTACATTGTTTTGAAGCAAATATTCCTAAAATATACAGCGTCGTAATATATAAATACGTATTCGACGTTAAAACAATTGCCATAAATGGGAACGTTTCTAGCGTAGTGTGACGAATATTCAAAAATAAATGGTTTCATGTAACGATAGACTATGTACCTATAAAGTAGGCAGTAAAACTAATGGTCCGTTCGGCATTGACTGCTAGCTGCTCGTTTGTATCGATCATAAGACCACAATACTTCTTATTACCCTCGATTTTCCATTATGACTCAACTGTTTTAATGGCAATAATAATAATTTTATTGAAGCATAATCTTCGAACAATATTCTAATTTTTCAAATTACTTTCTTACTTTAGGGCCCCCATCGTAAATTGCATGCGATAATGATAATGGATTGAACAATAATAACATTAAGACTCATTGAATTTTATCACTTCAATGAAGAAAATGAAACATAAACAAACTGGTTAAAAAGTTGACAAAATTGAAGTAGTGAGAATTATGAAATTAATGACCTAAGTGATAAAAGTGCCAATAAAATAAAGTGCGCAAGCTAAAGTGATCATACGTTCTATTGATGCAAAACGGTGGCAAAGTGGCGAAGTCAGAGTCTCGCGTAGTGCTAGTGGGTGAGGGAGAGGGGGATGGATGTTGCTCCTGCTCTGGCATGAGGATCGGTGAACTCGGTGGAGTCTTACTGGAAGCGGCGAAGCTGACGAGATCCTGGTTTTGTCAGCGGCCTGGATACGGGTGAGTTTCCACGTATTATCGTTGTCGTGATATGTGGCCAATTCCTATTTCGTACGTCCGTTGCTGGAGTTCTTTTCAATCGATACATAATATTTTTAATAATGCGTACTGTAAAATATTAAAGAAAATTAAATTTACCACGGTACTCATATACGTACGGTATTAAAAGTCAGTACAGTATGTCTAAATAATTATTCCGCTCTAGACATATTTCGGTGATATTCTGTTTGAGTTAATTATTATGATAATAAGGTTTAATTAAATAAATGTATTTCACTACTATATCTCTTACAAGTGTTATACTAAAGTGAATACTAATTAATTCCAGAAACTTAACAGAGGCTTTTGGTAGAATGAGGAAGACAAAGAGGAATAGTAAAACCTTATTTAAGTTAAGTGCAAGTCCGCAAATCTACTTACAACTTTTTTGCGAGGACTTTGATAACTAAATGTAACACAGGTTCTTGTCTAACAAGATTGGTAACTAGCACTGAAAGTTTCGTAATAAAGTTTTGTTAAATGTTGTTAACCTTTGATTTTCTTAGCATAGATAGGTGTCATAGGTGTCTATTTTTGAATATATGTATGTATGTTTAACTTATGCACGATCTTAAAATTCATGTTTTAAAGCGTATTAAATTTATAAACTGATGTTTTTAGTCATTCTTCTACATGTATATTTTCTTTGTCTTTATTATCAGCTCTCGTAAAGTTCTCTCACACATTGATTGTTTTTATTATCTTATGTTCAGACACATCTTGAAAACCTTTATAAATATTGCGAAGAGATCTCAGGTACGCACGTTTAGTAACGCTTTCTTTCACCGACACAAGTGATATTTATTTTTAGTGCCCATTAACTTTAAGAATTTGGCTTCTCTTTGTATGAGACAGATGTCTAAATCTCTAAGCTTTAACTGCTTTTTATCTTTTCATTGAATTTCTTATAGGTTGTTCGTTTTAAAGTTCACTCGTTTACCTTTATTGATTTATATTAATTATGTATTCGCGGTAGATAGCTTACAATGAGTTTAATTTTGAACCAGATATTATCCTAGTGACCTATTTAAACCGCACTGCAGCCTGAACTAGATCCTAAAGTACCTGGACCAGAGCCAGATGAATCGCAAACTGTAGCTTGACTAATGGATTTTTGTAAAGTTGACGAATTTGTATCGGGTTTTATATATAAAGGTAACATAATATTCCGTGGCTGCGTAATTGCTAATGGTTTCTTAAAAGTCATCATTCTTAAACTAATTATTTTTAAAACGCAATTTATATATGATTACCTGGATATTGGATTTGGGATTTTAGAAAGTAAAGTATTCCCTGGTAATTGTGAAATAAATTGGACGAAATTTATTTTTTTCCTCATAAAATCTTTTACGTCAATAGACTTTAAGGAATTAATTTTTTAAATTTTAGCCCACAATATTTAGTTACCCCTTTGTAAAGTATCACGTTACTAGATGCACTGATTTAGGCTGTATTTTGTCACTCAGTCGCTGTTAGTATTTTATGAAGCTATGACGAACCACATCGCACATTGGTTACTTGTCGGACTGCTGTTCAAAGACCCTGGGTTTGATTCCCAGGGGGCGCAGAAATTTGAATTGTTGAGTTTCTGCGCTCGGTTTGGGTGTGTGTCCTTGTCTTTGTGTTGTACTTAACACCCAAGGGTTATCTTACTCCCAAACTATGAGTGTATAGAGTTATTTCCATAATGAGAAAACAGTTATTTAGACTACTGTAGATAACAAATTAAAATTAACGTGTAACATAACGTGTGTTTGACACTTAAGCATATTTTAAGTAAAATACGAGTATCATATCGTTTAAAATATTGCATTTGCGACCAATAACTGTGACACAGGTGGACTCGATCATCATCTCGAAATAACAGAGGTTAAGGCCAGCAGACATCATAAGTCTTTCGCAAATGTGTCCTTTAGCCCCGATATACAAATAACTCGAGGTTATTTTAGGTGAAACCAGTTTCGACTATAAAGTTAACAGTAAATTAAATCAATGTTAAATCGACTTGACCTTGTATCTTGTACATATTTCTATATATTAACATAGCATTTGTAGCATATTTTGAGCATTTAAACATTACACCCGACGTAAAAAAAAGTAAAATTTTGATTTGTGTAGATAATGTTTTAGTGATTGACAAAATTTAAAATATAATTATGATTATCGAGATAGACTGGCCTTGGTTCAATTTTATAGTGATTGTAACAATCAATTAGAGGTCTATTTTACGTCCCAAGAGTAATTAGCGTTGATAAAGGTCATTTGGTATCTATTAGATTTCAATTATTATACAACACTAAGAAACGCACTTTAAAATTGTTATTACACGATGCTGTGACGCAAACAAAAGCAAAAATGTTGAATTTTATAAACATAGAAGACATTTATAATGGTCACCACAAAACTATCGAGGACCACAGAGTGAAAACGTGAAAAATGAAAGCCGCAACCCATTTTAGCCGAACCGCGCACTCTCTCACAGAGACTGCCCAGTTTAATAACCGACTATTTTTCTTCGAACTGGGTCAACCCTGCAACGAGCTGCATTCAAGCGTATTAATCAACTCTGCGCAACTGAATGGAAGGCAACCAATCCCCCATGCCAACAATGGGGGGGATGCTGTGGCCCATTTGACAAATAAACTGCACTTAAAATATTCGCGACGTGATGTGAGATATTCCTAATTTAGTATAGTCACAGTAGCAACAGATCTGGGTTTTGTCTTACAACTTGTCAACGATCGCGTTCGGTGTCATTGGAATTGGGGCACTAGTGCTTCTGACAAACGATTGCTGGTGAGATCGTGGCGAAAATTGGGGACAAATTCTTTAAATATTTGTGTTTGAATTTTATTTTATGTTTCGTGTATAATATGTATATGTAATCATTATTGTTTTAAAAAAAATTGTCCCTCCAAAAATTGTTTATCATTGACAATTGCTAAAAACTAGTTTCATATTTTTGTTTGTTTCTGATAGTATTAAATTTTGAATATATTTTTACGATTCCATGTACGAAAATCTTAGTATATTTAAAGCCAAAAGGAACTAACTAGAAATCTGTACAATTTTACTAAATCAAGGGTTCCGCAAGGCACTTTTCTGGCACCACGCCAGCATAGAACGTATGGTACGTATTAATTAGCAAGGTTTACTGAGAGAATTAAACGTATAATAAAAACATATTGTTTGTGAAACGACCCTTTACGAGACGTAATTAAATATGTGTAGAAATACCGCCTATAATACCTTTATCCAGTGAATAATACTTTGTTATAGTTCGATTAATAGTTTAGAATCTTCTGAGACTATAACAGTTTTCATATTTGCCTTGACAGCATAATCTTTCATAATGTAATCGCAAATTGATGTTGATCATCTGATTGATTTTCAATGTTAATTTGATGTGGTCAATATTTACGAGGATTCAGTTATCCTCGTGTATCATTTTTTAATATTTTCTGTATTTATTTAAGTAATAGCAATGAGTCTTTTATTTGTCAATGCGTTATTCTCATTTAATTTTTAATTTTCAAGGAGAACAACTAGAAGAACAATTATGGAGTAAATTGCAACGTATTCCCTTCAGTAAACTGCAGACGTTTATATTGCTCTACAACGTGGTACAGTTGATTGATGATAATACGTGTATTCTTCAACGTTATTAACGGATGTGTTTACTACTTCAGCATTCTCTTGATCTCTCTCAGATATATGACAGTTGTAATGTTTATATTTCAGTAATATTACGTTTCTAAAAACAGATCATCTCGAATATGTTATTATTAATTGGTTTTGCCTAACATTCTCCATCAACGTCTGTTAACTTATTATGGCGATTTCTTTTATTCTTTGTTTTTATATTATACAATAATATCATCGAAGGAGCTAGTTCTTTATGTTTCCCATTATATCTTTAAATATTTAGGAAGGGAAGCACATCTTTTAAACAATACTTACGCTAATTACAATCAATCTGAAATACCAACTTAGAAGAACTGTTTGCGGCTGTTTATTTACACGCTACCGTGTTACTAATATATCCACCTACGCCTTAGTATCATTTATTTGAAATGCGTTAGGTTGAGTACTAATTGAGTGGCATTAAAAATAAAAACGTTAGGCGTCACAACTGTACAATAATTTTCGCTGTGCCCGCCAATTACGCTGTATTGTGAATTTGAAGTTTGTGAATGAAGTGCTGATTTGGCGGTTTCGTGGTTCCAGTGAAAACAGCCGTTAAATGTGCTTTTGTTACCCGCGAGTGGATTATTGGGGCACAATCGTTCCGAAAATAACTCCGATTTTGTTCACTCTTACTTTTGATGTCAGTGAACGAGATAAATAGGTTTTGTTTAGATAATTGTAACAAAAATTAGATACATTTAAAATCGTATCCTTACACAATTAGTTAATACACTTTAATATTGACTTCTTTTTGTCAGCCGTCGAAATATGGTAATATTTTTTACTACTGAAAATTCAAGGAATATAATTGAATTTGCATGTTCATGAAAATGTTTCATACAATATGTTCTTTGATACAAAGTATGATTATAATATAATGAAAAATATTTTTATTCGTCTTAGAAAAGCCTATCAATTTCACCCAAACAAACAAAAAACAATAATGAAGGTAGTTTTTCTTATGCTTAAGGCAAGAAAATGAATAGACGGGTCACTTGATAGTAAGTGATTAATAATGCCCAATCAACAGTATGTAGAGAAGTCATCAAACCTTGTCGGTTGATACACGGAGGAAAAAACGGTTTCAAACTTTTTTGTATTAGCCTATTTCTATAGACGAATACACACGTCTTTACTGCATGTTTGTGTTTGTATTGCGATTTGTTGGATCAATTTTGTTTACTTTTCCTTT
Source organism: Carystus phorcus (assembly GCA_018248895.1). NCBI lineage: Eukaryota > Metazoa > Arthropoda > Insecta > Lepidoptera > Hesperiidae > Carystus > Carystus phorcus. Next base: position 8,649 of record DWJN01005225.1, read on the forward strand.
TATTTTCATCTCAACAATGAAAAGTACATTCGTTACTCGATATTTTATACAACCTGTAAATACACTTATATAAATAAATAATTTATTTTTACAGTGATTATTACTTAACAGTAGGTTGGTGGTTTGTACTCATTTAACTGAAAATTAGTTCAACGAAACGTAAAAGTGGCTTTTCGTTTTGCGCGCCAATTACTAGTTACGTTGCGAGGTTTGCGGTATAAGCGGTTTTATTGGTGATTCGTTGGTTTGAAATAAAAGTTATTCACGAGCATTGTACCTCTTGAATTGAGTGAATTGTAATTAAGTTATAGAGTTATCGTAGTTTTTAGCTTAGGATTCGGAACTCGGATCTGGATGCTTTTGTTTATCATCTGAACTACTAGCGTCACAAATTATCGATCAAATAATAGACCCGGCGAACTTTGTATCACCTTGGAACATTTGTCCCGTTTTTGTAACATATCTTATTAATGCTCAGCTCAAATTAGTCGTAACGTTATGTTATATAGTCTATAGCCTATCCTCGGTAACTGTACTATGCAACACAAAAAGATTTTTTAAATTCGAACCAGTAGTTCTTGAGATTAGTGTGTTCAAACTATCAGACTCTTCAGCTTTATATTATTAGTATAGAAGTTTAGATTAATTAACTCCATCGCCGGATGACATTTGTGTCTCTTTTTCACTCTCACAATTATTCTGGTTCTCCTGTCACTAAAACTGTTTTAGAATCGTAATTTACAATTCTTTTTTAACTTGAAAAGCATCAGTTGTTACCTTGTGTCTTCTCATTTGCGTAGTAGTAGAAGTATTCTTTATAATGTAAACAAAGATTTCTATTCTCGAATCCACCACCGGTTTATCGTCAGTGAAAACAATAACAGCAGCACAATTAACCCTCAACGGCTTTCTATTCAAAACATAGATATTAACGTCAGCGACATCGGCCAGATCGGGAACCGTTTAAATTGCAGTCTCCGTCTGTTTTCACGGACTTTCTAAGTTGCACGCGTTCGTGACTATCCGTTGATATTCTCTTCATACTAAATACTTGCACACGATTCTCTGTTAGGAACTGGGGTCGTGGGTTACTGGAGTTAATGCGGCAGTGTCTTGTAAATGACGTCTTTTATATTTCGCCGGGACGTCGTGATCAGGAAGGCGGTTCCCCCAAGGCGAGGTCTTTTCAAAAGATGTCCCTAATTATGTAAGGTGCTCTGCTGATTTTGGAGTTCCTTACAGAATGAAATTTGTTAAGGCCGGAACTTGCTATATTCAATCAGTATGTTCTTATATTATTTTTATCTTCATGTAATCTATCTTGGGCTTATTAACCATAATTAGTTAAACCTCTTTTTTTCTTTAAAGGTATAGCTTTTTGCATTAGGCATGGTTCACGAAAATATAATAAACCAATTAAATTTAATTGATTAATAACAATATTCACAATTTTAATCCATCACTAAAACGGATAGCTTCCATCGCCTCTTACGACATCCTTTTTTGTTGGCATGGGATTACGCAGCATTTTAGACCACCCTAATATAACCTTCATAACAGTGAAGAAGAGATACAAAAAAAGGTTATCATCGGCCGCCATGTTTAAATAGTTTTCGCAATAGTACAACGGTACGTGTGCTGCATTTACTTAGAGGTGACTGACTCCTGCATCTTGTTTTGTTTCTGTTTCGAAGTTCTAAAGGAGTCTCCAATTAGCTTTACTGAAGCTCTCGACGTGTCACAGAGGAAACAATAGGTGTTGTTGTATTGCGTCTTAGTGACAAACAAGTCGAAGGCCTTCGTAAAACAGCAGTTTAATGTTTTTGGTCCTTCGAGCGCAATTAAATATGTTTCAAAAGAATATCAAACTTTTACATATAATGTATAAAATTATTCTAGAAATAGAATTAGTTATAAAACAATGATTTTAAGATTTTTTGTATGTTTGTGCATTTGATTCCTATTAATCTCAATATAGGTTTAACCGATTCGGATGTAACTGTAACAATTAATTCTTATCTTATACCTTGTTTATTTACAGCTCACCAATAATTTACCTTTAAATCCATAAAATATAGTAATGCTTGTGTGGTGACATTGTACTATCCGGGACACAGTGACGTCACGAGCGTTACGACAAATATATACCAAGCTATCGAAGTTAGAAATATAGCACGATTGCTCTTCGTGATTACCTAACTTTGCAGATCTTCATTTGCCAAACCTATAAAGAATGCAGCAAATGTTTCAAAGGCGCGTACTAAAACTACTAACGGATTTTCAATTACCTCTCAGTAATCGATGATAATCTAAGAATGTATAATAATATTACTGCGATTTTTAACAGTCGCTAAGCAAATAACCTGAGGTCAGTGGAAAGATAGAATATTGAGCACAACCGTAAGACGATAGTGAATCGAGGGCGAATTGTTAGTCGCAATAATAACCGGTAGAGTATTCCATTGGAACGAGTTGAACAATTACTTTCGTTATCGATCATGTTTGGACCTAGTCACGTGATGTTCCGCCAATAACCACCCGTGGTCATTATCAAGGCTTTTACCTAAAGGTCATGTCTATTATTACTTAACTGATCGTGATAACTATAATAAACTAACGCATCTGCACGTTTACTAGCTGTAGGCTGATATTTTGCTTTTTCTACAAGTTAATGGTGTTAACTTATTAATAGAGGACACGGGTCTCTTCATTTCTACGAAGCTTAGAGTAAACACCTCCAGTGTAAAGCAGGGACTGCAATATGCTTTTGTGGAAGGGGTAGTGGCCCTCACAAGTGTATGCATTAATGCATACATCGGAATATTATTTACGGTATATATCGGAATATTATTTTTATTTTCACGTCCTTTTCTACCTCGTACGTGTAAACTGTGGAACGAACTTCCAACATCAGTGTTCCCACAGTGCTATGAAATGGGGTCCTTCAAGAAGCGGGTCCATCGCTTCCTTCTTGGCCGGCAACGCGTTGGTGACATCCCTGGTGTTGCTAA
>DWJN01005226.1:0-11659 GCA_018248895.1 Carystus phorcus
CATCGGTTCCATGGTGTAATGGTTAGCACTCTGGACTCTGAATCCAGCGATCCGAGTTCAAATCTCGGTGGAACCTAAAATATTATCTGTACATAAGCAATATATTTTTGCAAAATGTTATTACACCTACATTTCAACGCCGAGCGAGCCATGCTCGTAAATCAGGTTTTTCGTCTTAATGTTTCTCCAATTGATTCAAGATGAATAATGTACACCCTTAATTATCACTTTCATCAAGAAACAACTTCTATTTCAGTTTCAATTTCCATATATATATTTCTATATTCTTTAAATATAATTCTTTAAATATATTCTGTAAACCTCTGTCGTTCCAATATCAGTAATACCGAATGTAACTATACGTTGCCGCCCGAAAAAGAAGCTGAAGCCCCAATTTCTATTCGACTCAGACACAACGACTTACAAAAAAAATCATTTCACTGAGACTGATGGACCGAATACATTAGCTTAGTGTACAAATCTACTAATATCGAGGAATACAGCGCAATGCCTTTAGCTGTTACTCCGCCGGTGTGACATCAAGTATGCAGGTTGACATGGATTCAATATTGATAGGGCCCAAAATATCTTCTATACATATAATAAAACTGTAACTGATCGTCTGTAATTGGCAAATATATTTAAAAACTCGTAATGTGGGCCTTTATGGCAAGAGAACCCAAAACAATGTTTTTTTCATTTTGTCTGTATGCTTGTCCACGCTAATTTTAGAAACGGCTTCTCTTATCTGAATGGAGTTTTCTAGATTATATTGCGATAGGCTTTACTTAATATTTAGTGATTTTCCATTTAAAGAAATTATGTTAATTTATCACAATTATTTAATTATTTATTAACTAGTAGGCGAAACGAAGTTGCCCGGGTCTCCAATATTCGAAAGGTTCTTGAAGTTATAAAATATTCGAAAGAATTCTTTTAATATTAGTTGTAGTCCACTACATCCATGTTAGACTCAAATAGACATGGAAACTCTTCCAATGGTGACATAATCTATAAGTAATTAATGAAGCTCGGCGACTTAACGTAAGGTCCTCCGATAAATGTTTTTATCCGTTATTTCTTGTCTGTTCTGCTCATATTAAGTCGCCTTTAATTTTGGAAAAATGGAAATGAAATATCGCCTTCAACCCATTAATGTCCCACTATTGAAAAACCTTACAACACTATTAAAATATGTTCATGTTTGTAATCTTCTATTCCTTTCTTCACAAACTGTTGGCCAATACTGTGTTTCCAGTACTTCCTTCTGAAATTTATTTTTCGTCAGTATTCTTAATAGAATATACTTCAAGAAATATATAAATACTCATAACACAATGTTCATGCCATATGAGAAACATGCACAGGCACCAATTATTTATTGAATCGTTTATATATTCAATGCTTAAATCATTAAGACAGTCTCGTTCTCTTGTACTCAACTGATGTGTACAAAAAATATACGTGTTTAATACGGTGACTGGTTTTCTTTCTTTCAACAACATACGCCAGCAAAACAAACAACAAATTATCAAAACGGACAGACAGGCCGAACTCTCACTAGGTTTAATGACTCTACCAAATCTTTGTTTTTCGATGCAAACATTAATGAATCGTTTTAATATATGTATGTATTCCTGTTCCATATTATATTCATATTTTAATGGTGAGTTGTGTTCGTGTAATTTGTAGTAACGAGCGAGTGGGCGAGCGGACGCCGGAGCCCGCCACTGTGACTCGTGTTAATAATCAAGCATCGGTGTGGCTATAGTATTACTTCGTTATAATTTATCGGCGGACGTTGTCATCCAGCTACTGTGTTCCACTTTGATCCTACAACTTTAAATTGTGATCTTCACCTGCGAACATTGTAGTACCGTTGCGTTAGGAAAATAATGGAGATTATGTTCATTATCTAGATACGTACCATACATAGCACAGCTTGTGAGTGGACTAGTATTGTTCTCGCAACGTATTTCACATCACGGATAAGCAAAAGGTCAGAGTGTAATTGCGAATATAGATTAAAAACTTCTATTCCCACAGAATCCCCAGATAGTATTGAGGTTTTGTTGAGAAATATCTAGTTAATATTACAGTACTATGTATTTGTCAACTGTTTCCTACAAATTAGAGGAATATTTTAATGACAAGAATGCTTGGGCATGAGCTTTATATAAGTTGTAACATCTAAGTGCTGCCTGTAACTGTGAGTTGGAAAAAAGCACCTTGGGAGTTTCTTGCTGCTTCTTTTACCAGGGCCACTCATCGTAGGGCTTTGTTGATGCGATGGCGTAGTTGACTTTCGAAAAGTGTTTGTGAAAACCTACTTCGAATAAATGATTTGATTTGACTTAATGAATGGGTAGAAAATGTATATAATCCTAAAATTAAAAAATACGCCTGTTAGAAGTGAATAGCAATTGTTTCGAGTGTGGGTATGCATAGATTTTCGAACAGAAATGGACGGTGGACGGTGGACGACACAATGCGGCGGTGGAGCAGTCAGAGCTATGTGGAGCCACACAGAAACAGAACCACATGCAATAATTCACAGCAAATTGCTCGTCGGCTCCTGTTACCATTACGCTGGACCGCGGACACCTAACATGATATATACTTTTTTATAATAATTACTTTACTTTGTATACTCTGCGCTTTGTTTAAAATCCTCACGAATGTAGTGCTTCAATACAGTACTCCAAAAACAATGTGTGTGTGTGTGTTATGAACAATTTTTTTTTATTTACTTAAAGTTATTTTTGGAAAGAATCATGATTCCAAACATTTGTTAAAACTACAATTTTATTTTTAGACCTTTGAATAAAATTAGTAATTAATATTTAGTGCAATGAAATTGTTTACGCTACTACACATTCCTAAGAGAGAAATATTCCGGAGACAGCTTAAAGTAAATAGGATGAAATTATTTTTTAACTCATATGAACTTTTAACCCTAATTTGAGCCCTTTAGGAAAAGCATTTTTTAAAATGCTTCTCTTTCAATTTATATATTTAGATCAGTTCAGATTAAACGTGGTCTATCGGACTCCATTAGCGGTCTATTAAGAAGCTACATAGTATTTGCTGTTGCTACGCCGTAGCCCGTAGCCACATAGACGATGGTTGACACTGCGCTCCGTGCTACTGGGCGGGGGCTGATTTTCTGATTCTGTTTTGTTGTGAGTTCCTGTTTCCTTTATAACGTTGGTGAGCGAGATCATATGACTTTTGATGTTAATGACATTCATTGTCGACCGTTTCTAATTACCAGTTGTCGACCCGTTTGCTCGTTTGTCGGTTATTTACATGAGAAGTAGGCGTCTCCTTTGAATATTGTTGTGTCTAAAAACCTAAAAAATCTAATCATATATTTACATTCGATAATTGCTACGTAAGAAAACAGTGTCCCCGCCAATCGTAGTCATAAAACGCTTCTTGTATACATTGACAACCTCCAGTTTCAGCTTCCTCCCTCCGTTTAACTTCATTAAGAACGAATCTGGAAGCCAAATTTTCGAGGTCTTATTTTGCTCCACTTTTCAAACTAGAATATAAAACCTGCGCAGAGCAGATTCACCAATCATGCAAATTACAAGTATCTCTTAATTCTGCAAATATACATATGTAGTGCCAAGTAATAAAACCAGGGCTACAATAGCTTATCATGAGAAATATCAGGTGTAAAATAGGTTATTTGCTTTTCAATACTGTTTTTAAATATCGTCCACCGTTATCGCTGTAGTCTGTAATATTATTTTGTGGTGAAGGTTTTAGCAAGCCATTATCTTTACAATATTTTCTGAACACGGGTGCCGGGCGGTAGTTCCGCTCGCCATGCAAGTGACACGCTAAATTCAATTTGTTACTCGTTCTAGCATTTATTATTCATCGGCGAGTTCCGCACACGTGTTGCGATCGGTAAAATACATTACCGTGGGGGAGCACCGCCGTTTTTGGTTACGACTCGGCAATAACTATGAAGATACTAGTAAATCCTAGTTACAGACTGTTTGAGAAAACGAAACGTTTATACGCTGGCATTCAGAAACTTTTAGTACATACTAGGAGTTACGCTGCAGGTAAGACAGACACACATTGCTGATTACAAGGACTCACGATCCAGGAACAAACATTTATCAATGACATAAATGTCTCCGGCGGTTATCGATGCTGAGAGCCCTCTTTCGGCAGACAAGACCATCCATAATTTACAAATCTAGATCGCCAATTGCATTGGCATTTATAAACAAAGCAATATACGCCAGTTGATAGTATTCGTAGCTTTAAAATAAAGCTGTAGAAGTGCAGTTACCATTTGCCACTACACAAACAGATTACCTCTACATACAGTACGACGAGAAAATACATTGAACATTAAGACGGATCTTTAAAAAAACAAGCGCTTAATACAACGAAACACAAATATGAGGTAAATATTTGCTAATCAATTCGTCATGTTTCGGCTGAGGGCTTCAGAGTAAGTTGTGGTTCTCAAACAAGAAATTAACCTGCTCTTCAGAACGTGGACATAACATATACTACATACATACACGTCCCGACTCCTAAAAGTCCACGAGTTTCCTATATATCGCTATCCTGCACACTCCGAAACTTTCTCAGACCGTATCTACTCAATATACATAAATTTATTATACAAATCTACGTTGGCTTACAGTATTATCGCTCTTAAACTAAACGCTAAGCCGTCTATAATTGCCTACGCTGGTACAGCTTGTTATTGCCTATTATACATCTTGTCTCTGTGAATTGTAACTTAAACGTCCCACTATTGTTTGATAAATTAGACTTTGCAGTTATGGATTTTAGGTTGAAATTTGATTGCACGTTTACAGACTTGGAACCATTTAGGACTGCCATACTCCATATGATACCTCAGGGCATCCCGGAAGACCTTCGACCAAATTAATAAACAAAGTTGCGTAAGGCCGGTAGCGATAAACCCGCTTAGCGATATTTATCTTTAAGCTGCTCGCTTCTGATAGCGCTGGAAATGCTAAAATTGCAAAGAGCTGCTTTTGCATTTCATGTACGTTCATATTCACAGCAAATATTGTACGATGCAATTTTAGTTAGAGAATATTGTGGCAAAAGCAAAGTAGCGATTTAGAAGAATTTCTTACTGAAAATTCATGCATCAAAATATTGCAAAATATTACTTGCTGCCTTCTCTACTCCCGCGTGGCCGCATCGCGACACATTTAGAATTTCTTTGAAAAATTAAACTTTGTGAACCTACCTACTACTTTATTATAACTTTTGCGTTAACAACTGTACAGTACAATATTCAGTAAACATTATGTTCCGCACATTAACGACTCCTTAAAAACATTTCTGATTTTAAGAAAAAGAGGCTAATAACAATAAAAAAAAACGCCTCACACTCACATCCCCACACTAGGATACCCCATGTCGTGGGTGCCATGGACAACACAGAAAGACAATTACAAACACACCCAGACCGAGAACAAAAATTAAACTAAACTAATGAAATTAAATTAAACAAATCATTTCAATTTCGGTCTCGCTGGGAATCGAATCCAGGACCCTTCGAACGGCGGTCCGGCGTGGTGACCATTACGTCACGCAGTTCGTCTAAATGCTGTAATGGAGTCAAATCTATTTTAGGTCTACTTTTGTACATTTTAATGTAGATCGGCAATGCCATCGATACAGGTCGCAAACTGGTTTTTTTATTATTGTTTGTGTACGCGGCTGAAACTACCGGGTATCTTATATCCGGGGAGGGTCCTTAGAATACTATTTATTCCAGAAAATAAACCTGTTCCCGTCAGACTACAGTAGGTACCTGTGCACATAATTCATATAATCTAGTATAATAACCGTTCAGTCGATAAGGTTTTAAGATAGTTGTATTATAATATAAAACGTGAACTAAGTTAGTAAATGACTATTCGTAATTATGTTTATAAGTTGATTTATCGACAAACTAAAGTAATCTTGATATTGATATACATATAACCTAAAGAAATGGACAGTAATGCTCTTGATGTCTGGTAAAAAGCCAAAATCGCACTGAGGCGAAGGGAAGGTGGTTGCTATTACTAAAGACCTAATGGGTAATAGAAAAAACTGGCTCGTTCATTATTATTTTGATTGCAGTAGGTACTCATAAAAGCGCGTATTTAGCTTTTAAACTATTATTTAATCGAAAACAGAGCGTGAAATATTTTAACGAGTTTTGATTGCAGAGTCATAAAGCTGATTTTTCACAACCAAATTCATTTAAAAATGTTGGATTTGTATCAATGCAATGCGCGTCATTTTTTAATTTCGGAGAGGTGCTTTAAAATCAGGAAGAAAAAATAGCGATAGAAACGGCACAGCACATCTTTTGAAATAATATGCACCTGTTACAATGTGCTTCGCAGCGTATTTCTTATGTGGCGTTGATGATATAATGGTACCGACATCGACGGTCGACAGTAGTCACTAGCCATCAGGTGCCATCTGCCCGTTAGTCGGTTATTGGATAAAAAAGATCCACTTTATTTTCAGAAAAAGCAATACTTCTGTGATCGTACAAATCCGCTCAAAATATTTTCTGGCAACAAACTGACCCTACAAATAACCTTTCGACACGCGAACATCCTAATTTAAATCCCCGAAATCCAAATATTTGTACAATTTGAACGCGGGAAAAATTTTTTTTCTCGATTTTTCTTAGAATCTTTGTACTAAGGAACTCATTTCACAGCGATATATTGGAGGATAGCGAATTGAAAACGAGGGATTGTGAAAACCGTCAACCACAGTTTATGTCAAAGGTTATTTGTTAAGTCTTAACGTGTTTAGCAAAAGGGCAAAACGATGGTCTTTCAGCAAGCTTGCTTATAACTCCGTTCGAATGATCCTGTGGCTTACATTAATGAAATCCATTACTTGCTTTAACATAACATTCGTCATTATGTTATAAAATAAACCATTAAGTACGACAAATAAATAAATGATAAACTTGTACTTTATTTCTCTTTTTCTTGGCTATATTAGCGATTAGCCTTAGAACATTAGACAACGGTGCCTACTTACTATTAGGTTGCCCATCAGTTCGTTTGGTCTATGAAAAATAAAAAAAGCTACAATAAGGTGAATATCATTAACTTGCAGTTCCAGTTATTATCCAGTCAAACCCCTCCTGTCTTTACGCAGTGCAATTTAGAAGAATCTGATACGTAGTCACTTTGTGCTTGTGAAACAGTCTAAAGAAATGATCTTACAGCTACTCCTTGATCTTAAACTCACTCGCCAGCCGCATATCCTATTACAATAGAACGTGGACATACAGAATGTAGGATTTGCAAGTGAAATTTTAGCTAGTCGGGAAAAATAAAGGAGTCAGTTTGAGGAGAAATTCTCATTGTTGTAACCTCCTCGAGTGGAGCCCATTTATGCATACGAAAACTTTATTACGCTCTGAATCGAGAGCGGAAACGGAAAATTGTAACTTAAATTAAATTCTGCGGCTCAACGGACCGACTGATGTTGTTTAATAGGTTCCGGAGTTTAGTGCTGCGTGACTTCAGACGGGAATAAATCTTGTATATACTTCTCATTAACACAAATAATTCATTCATACATTAGTGGTATCGTCAAATATTGTTATGTAAAACATATGATACGAACTACAGACCAAGAAGGAAGTGTAACCCTACTTATTTAACCGACTTTAAAATTAAAGTTATGTGATTAACAGAAAAAATCGACATCTATTCAATAAGTCTAAATAAATCTTTGTTTGAAATAAATCTTAATTTTTTTTTACCTCTAAACATTTTACTATGTACATCGATTTTGATGATTCTGTTTATATTCGAAAGCTGTCATGCGGTCCCAATTAAATTCAAGCGACATCTGACCTTTTGGGTTCTCCCTAATAATGCGTATTTAATTGACTACGACTTTATTGGTGATATTCTTATTTTATTACTTGTCGATGACAAATAATGCTTTTCAGTGCATTTTTTGTTTTAGAATAGAATATTACTTGTAGTCGATTTTTTTGACAACATTATAAATTCGATACATGTGTATGTTTCCTTAAAGCCAGAAATATAGTCAAATGAGTAACATTACAAAGAGAAAAATAAACTCCGAGCGCTACATTTAAGTAAAGCTCAAAGCAAAGAGCTTAAAAGCCCCGAGGATAACAAGATAATGTGCATTGACAACGCAAAAAACATCTAAGCAGCGCAAAGAATCCTTGTAAGCTTCGCCTTGTACTATTGTTATACGATACTGTTAGTACTTCGTGCAAAACACATGAAAAATACATTCATAGCGGGATGCTTAGAAACACCTTATACATTTAGCTCCTACCTCCTACTATCGTAGCATATAAAAATAAGAAGCTGTTGACAACCTAATCCCACTGTAACAAGTCTAAAGGGATCTAAGGGTTTACTTTTTCGATTCTTGGCCGAGCTAAAGATATTGTCTAAAAGTTCTAAAAGTGACAATAGTTGTTAACGTGTGTATTTCAAGACTCTCAGCTGCACCCATTTACTCGATTTTATATTCACCTACTTGATCAAATACAAAAATAATTTAGTGCGATAAGATTGTTAGTAAACATAGTAATCGTCGTGTAAATGTTATAAAATCCGTTCCAACGAAGACAAAAACATGTTCTTCACCACAACTTTGCTATAAGGCTAGATTGTAATATTTATAAAGTATTTTTAATGCTTTTATTAAAAATAAACTTCAACGACCCGCATGGCGTAATGGTCACCACGCCGGACCGCCGTTCGAAGGGTCCTGAGTTCGATTCCCGGCGAGGCCGAAATTTAAATGATGAGTTTAAATTTCTGTTCTCGGTCTGGGTGTTTGTAATTGTCCTTCTGTGTTGTCCATGGCACCCACGACACAGGGTATCCTAGTGTGGGGCTATGAGTGTGTGGCGTTATTTATTTAACTAGGTACGCGACGTGACGAGTTTGGGGTGAGATGTAACAAAACGGAAACGAATGGTAGTATCTTATTCCGCCGGTCGCCCGTCGGTCGCAACACAGCAGCCAGCTAATGCTCTCAACGAGGAGTCACGAGGTAACGACGGACCCAAACGTATTACATTTTTGTGACTTATTCGGGATCATCTTTTGCGCAAAAGTCGGACACTAATGCCTCTTTTCATGTTACTAACGAAGCCTGCCCAGAAGAGCGCCGGCTTAATGAAAGAATCAGATTTTCAGAACAAAAAGCTGCGCTCCCACATAGCGCATTGTTCTTTTATTGTTCCTTGTTCCTTGTGCTGTGTTCATTTGAAAGTGCGATTCGGATGGGCTTCTAACTTTTAGAAGATTTTACAGAAACTCCATTGGCTCTTTTTACGTGAATGTGATACAAACTTCACGAAAGTAGAAGTTGTTTAGAATATATAAAGCTAACTATAAGTCACAAGCGTTTTTTTAATGATACTTTATCGCTTGACTTTCCATATATTTATTTCTTTCAACACATTAATCTTTTCGTTGTACTGTGGTGTGATGTAGACAGACAGACACTTGGGAAGACCTGTCAACATGCACGATCACCTACGAGGTGCACGACCCATCGACCTCTAACAAAAATCAAAATTTCGTGCCCAGACAACCAAATATGGCGTTTGAATTATAAATATCGTTGCCTCAGCCTTACACTTTAATACGTTTAATGGACTAATGGCAACATAAACAGAGGGAGTTAAAATTTACCTTGGAAAAATAAATAAATGTAGTGTATTTAAGTATAAAATATAGAGAACCAACAAATGTTTAAATGTATTACCTAATCTATACGAGTTTCGGTTTGGCCTAGTGATCTAGCAGAGAATACCCTGACTTATATTTGACCATTTGTATGATATTATGGTTAATAAAGTTTACATAAATAAATAAAATAAGAAAATAAGTGTTCGAATAAACATTACTTACATTCGACGGCCCCCGTGATGCAATGGTCTCGCCAGACCGCCGTTTGAAGGGTCCTGGGTTCAATTTCCAGCAAGGCATATATTTGGACTCATCATTGAAATCTCTGTTCTCGGTCTAGACGTATGTCCTTGTGTTTGTATGTTGTCCATGACACCATCGACACAGGGAATCCTAGTGTGGGGCTATTTCAGTAAAAATGTGTACATTGATATTTTACGCTTTTTTTCTGTAAAACTGTATATATGTATAAGAGTTATTTCAATACCGCTTGCGGATACCAGGTTCATAATAGTTTAGTTTGTGTAAAGTTCATGGCGATGTGTTATAATGTACGTGGTAGCATCTCTATTGGGCAGTACAAAAGTTTTACCTCACCAGCCACGACGTAGGCCCATAAAGTGATTCCAATAAATTGAACCTTTTTATCCATCCGTATATTCCGTCCATGATCAGCTCCGAGCATAACACTCGCGCCGATATCGCCGCAGATATTGCCACCAGTCTGAATATGACACGAATTATGTTCGAGACGATTTTATTGCTCGCTCGGAGGGTTAATTTGCGCTATTGAAATATATTGCGCACCCTTCATCGATGTTACGACGTAACCCGACACGGACAGATTCCGGTAAAGATTTTATATGCTCCCATAAACATTTTAAATGTCCCAAATGTATGCAAAAAGAAGTAGAAGTATGCAAAAAGAGTAAGAAGTACTTGTGTTTTTTTAATTAAAAGGAGTTTAAGCGATGCTGTACTTTTAAATGCCGCTGTGTTTTTTTTCCAGAACTGACATTAAAACACAGTGACGACCCAAACAACCACCCCATGAAAAGTGGCCACCGATACTCATTATGGACAATAGTAATACAAAAGGCATCATCAACTTGTCTTACTGAAAAGGAAGACATAGAAGATAGATAGAGATACAGAAGAGATTCAATTTAAAACGATTCAGTACCGATTTTAGTAAGAGTATGGTAGTGTGTAAGATATCCTACCATTATACAATTACTATGAGGATGAAATTTCGTGAAACAGACCCAATTCCCATGGGATAGCTCGTATATTGCTAACATAAAGAAATTGGGAAATCAGAAACCCTAACTGCATGGATGCAATCGTAATAATACGTTAGACAAACGTGTCGAAAAGGCACGCGTCAAAAAATATTAATATTTGTCAAACAGCGTTGCAGTTGTAATTGAAAACGTGCATCGATAGTGGCGGCGAGCGGCGGACAGAGGGCGGTGTGTTTGCGCACTTCGAGCGGCTCGTTGCTCCCAACTAGCTTTATTTAGACTGCATAGTTACTCACTGTAACGTATTAAAAACATTAAGGCGTATGAAACAATTCATCAACCTTAACTTAAGGTTAATATTAAAACTTTAAACCTACGACGTCCTAAGACGTCTCGACAGGCAGGTCAACTACCAGCTGTGCTATACTCATCAATCAAATATATATATTATAGATTCACTTACCCTTTTGTCGCTTTTGACTATCCTACTATTACTGTGTATTCAAATCTACTGAACCGAAAGAGTTCAATTATGTTAAACCACACACGATAATTATACGTAGTTTACGTATCGATTATTCCGAATTTCCTATGAACTATGAAATTTAAGTTCGTACAGTGTAAGTAGCGATATGCATCGAAGTGGAAATGATCAATGTGTACCGAACGCACATACGCTTCGAT
>DWJN01005227.1:0-11658 GCA_018248895.1 Carystus phorcus
GGAGGCCACACCGCTCATTCTGCCTCGCTTAATGTCAACGCACAAGTACAACCGTTTTTATATAAAGCACGCTTATTTTTATTAACATTTTTTTATAGTGTTGCACGTTTATTCGCGAGCCGCCGCAACTCGTTCTCACGGTGCAGGAGCTGCTCGTGGCGCCCCTCTGACCGTGCGGCCGCGGGACACTGCCACCTAGTGCAGTGTGCAGACAACGTGAGCTTCCTTCGAAAATAATGTAGCTATATGATAATGGAGAAGGGTATGCTTGGATGATCATATATTATATCAAAATTGATACAAACCGAAGTTCACGTACATAGTAGCGTAATAATCTTTAAGGGAGTTGAATTTTTATTAATCTTCCATAAATCCAACTAAGATGAAAATACTTCGTATAACTAACTAAATTTTAAATGAAATCTAGTGTAACATCCTTGTGATTTGAAACTATGTAGATGAAAGAGACAAACTCATACTTCTCTAGGTAGGTACTGCCAAAGGGTTACTATACGTATAGGATCCTGCAAGGATACATTTTACCATGTTTCCTATTTTCTAGGTCTCCTCTTATTAATGCAGTGCTTCGTAGCCTCCCGACTGTTGTCTACTAAGTGTAGTAGGTACATAATTTATAATTATGTTTGTGTGCACTAACTGCGCTTGCACATTACCAAGTCGGACTACTACTACTACACTACTAGACAAGGCGTCGAGTATTAAATACCAGGCACTCACTTCCTAATACATAATTGTTCTGGTCTGAGCGTTTAACGTGTGTTTATATTTAATATTATGTGAATTTATGTGTGCGCCATTCTGTAAGCCTCTTGGGTCGTTTATTGAACGTGAGATTTTGGAACCTGTATACGATTATACATGTATAATGTAATATATAAACAGAATATGATACAAATTTATAATTTTGCCATACAGACCCTTTAAAATATATATATTTAAATTTAATTTTATATAAGTTGTATTGATGTTCCTATGTAAAAATAGCAAAAGATTAAAGTGTAGTTTTAATACTCAAAGTACTAGATCATCAATACTAATACTAACCATCAATTCCAAATGATGTCTGTAAACAGTGGTACTGGTACCGATGGTATGTATATTGAACTTTATTAGATTAGCGAGGTTCACGGCGCCCTAGGGAGCTTGCCAATCTAGTGACAGGCGCGCAGATCGGACTTCCATTGATTAATTCTGTCGCGTCCTCTGCTCTCAGTTTCATTATCCCACAGGAATACATGCTGTGAAGCTATTAAATTATTGTCGGTCTCAGTAAGCGCGCATTCTCTGCGCCCAACAACTCATTATTTTGCAGCAAAGGTGCGCTGATGGTAAAATTGGTAAAAATAAACCGCTGTCACTTGACTGCAATTTGGGCTGTTATAGAAATTTACTCTGCTCTAAAATCTATACTTCAATATACTATAGTTACCTGGGTTCAAATCATGTGCATCGAGTACGTTGAATTACTTAATCTTTTGTATCCAAAATCATTGTTTTTGGTTTTCTTTTTTTCCTATCTACCTGTCTAGTTATGAAGATATATAAGGATTCTATCAATTCCTCGTGAAAACTAATTCGCCGTAAATGTTGCATGGAATGAATATTAACCGAATTTGATATGTAAATGCATGAATACTTCTTAAATCAAAACAAGTGAACGCCTTATTGCACGCTTCATATTGAACCACATTGAAAAGGTTACGTTAAGTTAGGCCTCTAATATAATTATTTGCGACTTTCTACAACATATTCTACAGTAAATGAGCATATATTTATATCACGTACAAAATATTACGTAAAGGGAAATAATAAGACCAAAACATCCACTCAAACACATATATTTTCTGTTTGATTTTTATCTTTTTGGTGCTCCATTTTTTATTTTATTTGTGTTTTCATTAAATTATAAATAATACTATTAAAATAGTAAGAGGCCCACGAAACTAGCAGCACTCCCGTAAATGGGCAATTAGGAGATGACAGTTTCGGAGGCCCGGGCAATGAGCTTGGCATAATAAATAATAAGGTACAAAAGATATTTAACGAAGTACCATCCGAGGTTCTCACGCTCGCACGCACGCTCCACACGACAACAGTCTTACGTCTACAATATCACTAGCTATACAGAGGCCGGGCGTCAGGCGATGGGCGACGAGTCGGGATGATCACTCGAAGTGCGATCCCTTCAGCTTCTTGAGGGCGTTGGTCAGGTGCAGCATTTCGGTGTTCAGCTGCCAGATGAGCGTCTCCAGCTTGTCCACCGAGTCCAGGACCTCCACGCGTTCGGTGTGCGGGTTGAAGCGCACCTCGAACGGTCGTGACATCGTGGACACCCAACGTCTGTTTTATGTAACAGAAATAAGATTCAATAAGTACATGTCCTTGTTGAAGACACATCTGTATAAACCTACTCGTATATATTTTGCTGAAGAGCTAAATGTGATATAAAATTGTGAAGTGCAATTTAACCAAAAAACGATATTTCCGATTGTGTGCTTCAAAAATAGCATCTAAACTACGTCATTTATTTTATGCTCTATAAAGTCTACACCTTCCACGCCACCTTCTGATTGCATAATAGGTACCTACCTACTAGAGATATACAATGCGCTTTAACAAATATGCTGTGGAAACTCTATGCGTTTATTATATTCACCTGAATTTGTCTTTGGCATCTTCGAAGCTTTCTGCGACGTAGTAGATTGGCTGGTATTCTTGGTCTTGGTAAGGCTGCACCGAGGTAGAAGCCGGTTCGAATGGTCGAAGCTCTGGTTTGTCGCTCAGGGCGTGAAGAAGTTCTCCGATTGACGAGAGAAGGGCAGCACCGTAAGCTTTCAGTTGTTGGTTTTCTTTGCAGAGACCGAATTCTACCGTGAACCAGTACACCTGAACAAGAGTAACATCGTTTACCACTAAGTTACAATACAACATATACTGTAATAAAAAGTATAAAAAAATACAACGCACTATTGCAGTTACGAATTTAACTTACAGTAGAGAGCTTCTCGATTTCTGCGTCAGAAGCGCCAAGAGAGGCTAGCCCGATCTCTTGGGAGAACTGAGCAAAGCTGGGGTCGGCCAGTAGTGGAATGTGTCCCAGAAGTTCATGGATGCAATCGCTATAACAAAACATATGTAAAATTAAAAGAAGTTGAAATTCCATTTTTCCTACAAATATCTATGTTCTATAACGCAATTTGTGGAGGATCGCGTAATTTAATGACCGGCGCCTTTGACGCTTAAAACTTGCATTAAAAGCATCGAATTGAATTAGGTACACGGGAAGCGTTAACAATGTTTTAGTTTCATCACGGCGCTTCGCCTTAACTACACTGGAGCTAGATATCCGTAAATGAAACGTTATTCTGATACTATAATAAACTGATACCGAACGACATTGAAAATATCGCTCTTATTGATAATTCTGCTAAACGTTCAATTGCTATATTAACATAAAGCGCACAAGGACTTATGGTAGGATTTCCGCAAGTAATGACTCAGTAAGTAAGTCATGAAGTAATTAATAATTCAAAGCCTTAAGCTAATAATCTGCAATCAATTTTGGACAGCTTAAGCAGGTTGTTATTTGGTTTCCGCGTTCTATACATTAATTCGGAGTCTAAAAAGTGGCCACTTACTTTACCATTGTCACTATCACTACTTTGATTAACATCGCAACAGTAAATAAATATTGATTATAATCACAACCCCTGCTACAACGAGGTCCCTTCGACCATTATAATGACGAATTGTGTCGGCCACGTTAAAAGGGCATTTCCATTATACTTGGGTACTTACGAAAATGTATATAGTCAATTCATCTTATGTTTGTACAAATGTCACAGTAATGTAGGTACATTTGTGCTATGAATAAAAATTCATACTCACGGTTCGGGAGTGTGGAAGGGCGAGTTGGCATGTCGAACGTATTGGGTAGACTGGAAGACGCGGAAGGCGAGCGAAGCCAGAAAGTCACGAGCAGTGAGCAGACCGGCAGCAGGGCGCAGAGTGAAACCAGTGTGTTTACGTAAGAAGTTGCTGACGTCATCCAGTTGCGGAATGCGGTGTGGAACGAAGATGTCTGCGCCCTGGAGTTTTTCGAAAGCGGCCTTGTATTCTCTGCACGCATGCTTGGGCATCAGGTCGAGTACAGTGTTAAACACGCGTTGCCAAGTTGCGTTTTCTGACTCAGTGTAAGTGATGAAAGGGATCGGATCGCCGTATTTGTAAGCGAAAGCAATTTCAGCAATTTGCTTCCTGCGCTCTCGGTACTCCTTATCGGCAAATCCTGGATGATTCATATCCAGCTCCGGTTCATACTTGGTCATCAAATGGTTGCAGTTATCGAGGTCGGAGGCATGGCACGGGAACCATGGGGTCTTGTTGGATAAGTTGTTGTCGGAGATTAGATTGATGCCAGCAAAAGCCGTCGATTGCCGCAAAGATCGAATCAGTTGAAGCAAGTTGACGCGTGACATGCAGACTTTAACGAGAGCATCGAACTGGATGCCATTCTCTTGAGATGGTCTAGTCTCCAAATGCTCCACGCATCCTTTGTAATTGTCGATGGTTTTGAGGATGCGTGCGAGGGATCCCATTCCTTCACGCATCCGTAGAAGCAGGGCAGCTTGTTGGATGGCCTGCTCAGCCTCGGGGCTCTCGCTGGCTGCGTTCTGAAGAATAACTTCCTCCTCGGTAAGAGTATAATCTGTTGAAAGAAAATAACAAATTAAACAAACCTTAGCAATTTCAATCATCTTTCTTATCGACTGTCCATTCACAGCCAACAAATTTACTAACAGTATCTTTGTAGCATCAGGATTGTGGAACTTTGACATTTGCGTATATAACAAATGGTACACACTCGGACTCGTTACAATTGTCTTACTGTGTAAGTAAACTAACTAACCTTCGTCTGTTTTCCCTCCATTGTCGCCGATATCTGCATCAGCTAGAAATAAATATAAATAAAAATAAAGCAAACGGAAAAAAACACTAAAAATGAAACACAAAACACAAAATTAAGCGAGTATTACCAAGGTGTCCGTTCTTGGTTTCATCTTGCTGAGTGCCGTCCTCAACGGTGGGAGACTTGTCGCCGTTGCCAAGGTGAGCGGCGTCTTGGATGAAATCGGATTCCAAGCCAGAGTCTACGTTAAATAAATAAAAATGAAAGAATAAGGAAAGGCAATGAAAACATAAATAAAAAAATAAAATAAAACAGAAATATAAATGATACAAGGTATGTACGATTATATAAGAGGGATGGTAGGTACCATTGGCGCGGGCGCGAGCTTCTTCCAGTACACTTTGTTTGGTCTGCTTCACCACCAGCGTCTCGAAACGGGCGTCGTCTACCAGGGAGCGGCGGCGGGACGGGTAACCGTTCTAAAACAAACCAAACATATTGTCTAATCTTTTTTTTACACACATGAGGTATGTCCAAGTGGTTTTATATTAATACAACCGATTATATCAATTTCGAAGAAGTTCACTGCTTTAAGTCTTATGCAACAATTGATTCGTGTATTGTTATGTTGAAACTGGATAACTTATGTTGATGTATGACACCTCAATATAAATTTTTCAGAACGACTTTGTCAGATCCAATTGATTTGTAAAGGTATCTTCCAATATAAGAATAAAGACTACTTCCTAGTGGGACCAGATTTAGACACGTCTGTATCGATAGATGTCACGATTTTCAGCTGCAAACCCCCTGTTGTATTGGGCACATAGCTAGATTTACGACAAAATCTGTCCTGTTCTAAATGAACAAGGCCGCCGAGCCGACGGGGGCGGCCATAAATCATATTACGGATCTACGAACGCCCGCCCGACGTCGAAAGGAAGAGAAAAGGCGAGGATCTGGTAAACCCTTATAAATATAAAGCGTCCATAGCATTATACTCCACACGCTAGTAGGAATTGCTTTTACGAAGTTCCTAAGCTTATTTCCTGAACGTGGCCGGGCGTAAAGTGCTGCCATTACCGTCCGCGCCGGATGCCAAGTCGCGGCGCCCGAACAAAGGATCTCAACTTTCTGGACCGATGCACTTCAATGGAACCAATTATATAACTCGACAACAGACGATTTACTCGTACTTTGACTGTTCTAACTCGCGACAGACTGAGTTCAATGCGTCCACAATACAAGTATGACTTCACTTATGTCCATATATTGTATTATACTCGTATGTAGGTTATGTACGAGTAACGAGCCTGTTATTGTAGCTGGATTTTTCTCTGTTTGGTGTCTTAAGGTACCTAACAGTGATTAGTTTTATCTTTAACCCTTGTGGTATGCTATTTTTCTTTTGGTTTGCTAATGTAGTTGAAATTCATCGCAATAGTCACCTCTGTTTCTTAACCGATTTTTGTTGTTTGCTAGATTTGACGAGCTTTACTGTAATTAATTATTTTTTATCGATTAACATTTTTTTTTACTATATTTGTTCAGAATTGTTTTGTATTTTCAGTACATCATAAAATAGTCCATTTACGTTTCAATGGTTTCACAATTTCAACTTTAATTATTTTCGAATTTCGGCCGTTGAGATAACACTCGTGTATGTACGTAAAATTAATTATTTAGCAACATCTGAGCACGTCGAATAGGCCAGCGGAGAACTGTTATTTTCCTCTTACGTTAGACTAAACTAATTTATCCTCGAATATTTTGAAACATACGCAATTTTCCTGTGTGACGTTATTTAGAAATCTCGATCCTAATATGCGTGTAGTCATTGAGACTGTACACAAATAAGTGATCAGGCAGGCGCGGTGTGCGGGGGTCGAGCTCTAACATTTTCCCTACAGTGGTTGCGCTATTTAAGTATGTGTGTCAAGAGTCACTAATCACGGACTTGTAGAGCTCCTGAATCCCGCGAGGCGAATTTTCCTCCGTCTTTGCGATTTGCGCGCTCATAAAAGATTATCCGCAACCCGTGACTTGAAACTTAATCTCGACTTAATCCGCCCGATCTATTATACTAGTCCTTGCCGATGTGTTTCTCTTTTCTACGGTAAATATAGTGTGAGGTGTGATCTATTTTACATTGTGTTAAATAAAATTTCATGCTGTACGGTGAATTAGGCGAGCTAGGAACGAGTGCAACGACTAAAATTATCTGCGAGTCGTTAACATTGAGCTTTGACACGGCGAGAGGTGTAAAATGTGTGAATTAGTCAGCGGCGGCGTGCGGCGTGCGGCATGCGGCACACGGCATGCGGCTTGCGGCGTGCGGCGTGCGGCACGGTAACGAGTGCGGAAACGGCGCGCGGCCGTGCACGGTTAAGTTAAAGGTCTGTCTAACTGGAGCGGCAGGACTCGGAATCCGGTTGGTGTAGCCTTGGTGTCCCCGAGTGGCCACTTCACCGTTCCAATCGGTCGGTTAATTAAGCGACCGGAGAGAGACCCTCGACGCTCGCTCGCCGAATTGATAGGACATAGACCGCACGCGCTTGACGATTTTCGCTTTGTTTAAAGCCTCTCCGATGCTCTTCAACACAACGGCCCGCGACTGGCGTCCTTATGCAACGGTCGCATGCAAATTGGAAACGTCACTTGTGCTCTAGTGGACTTCTTTGTTATTGTCTGCCGATGTCATCGGTCGATGTCTAATTCATTCCTTTATTGCGATCGCTGCTAACACAACACGAGCGGCATCGGCAGGCGACCGAGCGCGCGTCGGATTTGCACAAATTTTCCGTAAATCGGTGATAATTTGATGGTTATGCACGGTTGAAGATGACTAGACGCAGACAATGTTGTCGAGTTAACAATTTGACCGCGACGAAGAACCTCGTTTGGTCAAGAGCGTCGCGACCTCGGATTCGTTGTAAACCTAGATCCCCGCTTTACTGCTCGCGTGACGATAATACGTTTACTGCGACCGGCGGTGTTGCAAAAAAGGTAACGATGAGTGTGGACGACGTGTCGGACTTGGGACTTGTCCAAATGTTCATTTTAGTAAACGGGTACATGCGATCCGTCGTGTGGTCCGCTTGATTGAATTTTAACGATCCTTACTGATTGCAGCGTTGAATGTGAGCGTCGCACCACCCCGCCACCTCGCCACCTCGCATACCGACCTTCGACGGTCAAGGAAATACAATCATTCAGATGCCAATTATAAAGTATACGGTAATCATAACAGGTTACTTGTCCGCACTTCGCACAGCACATGCAAATGTTTACGAGTACAGTAGACACATCAAAACAAATAATTAATTATATCGCATCGCGCACAAACATAATGTAGGTGCATTGTCTCCACTCATCGACTGTTACATATACATAATTTAACAACAAACCAGTTTTAACGGAAACGAACATAAATTTGAAGGTACGGGTCGGTTCAAAACCGGTCAAAGGACTTGAACTGTGGCAGGCGCGGGGTGCGCACGTTTCAGGTGTTACCAGTGTCTGTGCAGCATTTATTCGGGCCATCTACTTGGGGTAATTCGCAATAATTCGCAGGAGCGTTCAGCATAATATACGTTTCTATTAGATATAAAGGTGCTAATATTGAATGAAATCTCGTGACGAATCTATAGTTGCGGACGGCGGTTTCAATATTTATGACAGTAATTAACCCGTTAAACAATGATGGCTCTAATTATTGGAATTTTTCCCCACAAAGTATGCGCGGCATCTCGTACGCGGCCATTTGTTTTAGCGAGGGCCGCTCTCCTGCGCCGGACAATGGATTGTTTCATACAGAAACATTATTATTGTAACGCGTTAAGTAATTCGTACAGCGGTGAGCGGTCGTTGTGGGAAAGGGATTAATTGCGAGTAAACATAATGACGAACGCACAGAAGTTCCCAGAGTAATTGAGCCGAGTCGAATTCGCAAACATTTAATTGCGGTGTCGCGGTGGTGAAAACACTCTCAAAGTGGAGATGCCGTCTGGCTCGTCCCATGCACTTTCACACGATTTCTTAAGCATTATTCCTTCGAATCGTTCTCGAACATTTTTGTGAGTAAACAATGTGAAGGAGGTCAGGCCGCGGGCCGCGTGCCGCGAGCCGCGAGCCGCAGCCGCAGCCGCAGTCGGAGCCGCGCGGCCCGGTCGGAACCTACAGTCCTACGACCATTGTTAGGCAATTGTTACAAGGGCGACGGATGAGGCGTGTCACAAGTGGCCGGCGCGGTTAATGGGGATGTCGTGCATCCGACAGAGGTCGCTCGCAGCTGCCGCGTGCGTCATCCCCTCCGACCGTCCTCCACCACCGCTACATACTTGTACCGTCAACCGTACTCGATAGTGCTCACACAAGGGATGAAACACGGTTGTTTTGTCGTGTTGTGTGTTGTTGTCGCGTGGTGTCGAAGCAGCTCTCGATGAGATCGTTCGTGTTGGCGCCGTCAATGTGTGCATGAGCACCGAACGTTCGTTACCTTTTTACGTGAATTTATTGTTAGAAGCAAAAGTTACCTGCACGTCTATTCTTATAACACAAAATGAACTAACGAATTAAATTTAAATATTTCACCCTTAAAATAGTAGTAAGTATAGGTAGTTATAGGAAACTAGCTGTCCCGGCAGATGTTATCTTGCAGCATATAAAAACATTTAATTTCTATCGAATCGAATTGTGAATCTAAACCATTCTCAAATAAATTTAAACAAACAGTAAAAAGTCATCAAAATAGGTCCAATGAACCGAAGAATTATATACATATATTAAGATATGCATTACATTTTTAAATGAATCTGGGAGACTTGGCAATTATAAAAATATTGGCACTGATGTAAATAATTAGTAGAATCATATTATAATGCAAAATAGAATGTTTATCGAGTTTCCCATGTTGATATAAGTTTTTTATGTTATAAGGTAGCGCTGCGGGTACGTACGGGTGTGTCGAACTTGAGGTGAACTGTGTATACTCGTACGACACAGCGCCACTCATGTTAACTGGTGCAATACTTGTAAATACATTTAAACAAATTAGGCGCCGAAATATCATGCAAAGTTCTAAATGTGTAAGGTTGTCAATGTCAGAAAGGAGGGCCGGAGGAGGGCTCACCTCGATGCTGTAGGACTTCTTGATGGCGAACATTTCGCGGTTCTTCTGTGCTGCTGCGACGGCCATTGCTTCACGACACTGGAGAGGTGCGGCCTGGGCGGCGGCAGGCGAGGGTCACTGCGCGAGTTAGCTAGCGTACGTCTGCGAGAGCCTTGTCTCGACCACGGGCTGATGCCAGTCTGTCTACGACTCGAGCTGTCGTATTACAATAGCTAACTAAACTTTTGATTGCAAACAGACCAATGCATGATGACCGTTCGCAAGAACAGTTTAAATAGTGTTAGGCGCGCGCCTCCCACCCCGCCGTTCCTTTCCTCGCGCATGCGTCACCTGTTGCCTCCCCGCGCCTCCCCCGCGTTCCCCCCGCGCCTCCCCCCGCGCCTCCACACCTGCACCGCTCCCCCGCGCCAGGCCTTCCTCCACCATCACACCATCACACCAGCTCGCTGCTCGCTGCTCGGTGATACCATCACACCCTCGATATTAACATCTTATAATGGTCTCCATATACACTCTACACTAACATACATACATCCGTTTGACACAGCGGTGATGTGAACATTTCTTCACGAATTTTCAATTTTGTATATTTTAATTTGTGCATTTTAGTTTACGAAATTAAATTCATTGAATTAGGTTGGTTAATAAATGAAACAAAGCCGATCTAAAATAAAAATAATAATTAATCGCGTAGATAATGTTACAGATAAAATAACATGTTTATTGGTTAACTAATTAATTTAGGATCACAAATAATAATATACTTTAATGAGACAATGCAATCGTACAATTTACTAACTACGAGCAGTTAGATAGCTACGTAAGTAGATATAAAATTGTATAAAACTTAGTCGATTCGCCGATAATAATGAGAGGCGTTTGGCATGCTCTACATTATAGTGGTGAGGCGATTATTTATTAAATTATTTAAAACATTGTTTCCGCAAATTATAACCAAGTACGTTGTTTTGTGTTACATAGATCTTGGCCTTATTTTACTAGGAAGTTATACGTCAGTCCATCAAAACTCGGAACAGGATATATTATGTTAAAGTCACCGGTATAATAATAATAAATAGGATTATAAAACAAGGCGTCGCTTCGTGGAAATCGGTACATTAGTTTTTGTGTCACTGCCATGTGCAACAAGTAATATTGTCACGACTGAAAGGAACATTAACATCACGAGTGGAGAGCGCTTCCGATTGTTTACATCGACACTGACAACCAGCCACCACCGCCCACCACACCTGCACATAGTATTACATCGGCATCGCGGCTTCTGACCCGGTTCACCCGGTCAATCCTTTTATTTTCAACACGAGAAAAGTTTATAACGATTGAAGAAACAAAATTTGAAATATCATCACATTACCTTCACAATATATTTTCCTCGACACTCAAATACCAAACAAATTTAAAAACTTTAAATATGAACCGAGATACTCTCCACAGGAACAGTTTTTTGAATTGATTATTTTTTATCTACGTACTTATGAAGGGAACGTTTCAATGTTACGGTATGACACGAGCGTGTATAGTGAGGTGGTTCCATCACGACCGTTAGTTATACCGATGTCATTACAAATTGAGAACC
>DWJN01005228.1:0-11657 GCA_018248895.1 Carystus phorcus
AAAATGTATCTGTGTTCTAAACTAAACACTAGTTCTGTTGTGTATTGTGTAACATTAGGTCCTATTGAATGTTTAGACATCCCATCTAATTTAAACTAATTTGTTAGATATTTACTTATAAGCAATGCCAAATTCAGTTATTTTAATTTAACTTCTGAATAGAGATATTTAATTATGATTTAACCTTTCAACCAGGTATGTTTATTTAGTTCGAACATTCTAATTTTAATTTTAATGTGATCCCATTAGTATGTTGCTTCAATGAAATATTATTCTTTATGTTAGATTCAATTAATTTATTTTATTTTCTGTCGCGTTTATAATTAGGATTTAGCAGCATGCATGTGTAGGTACGTATCTTATTACGTGCACACAACCATGCGACGCTATGACGTGACACTATGACGTCATCAACTAATGCACTCTCCGACCTCATCAACCTCTGCAGGTGTTTCCAGTTCGCGCCGTAGTAATAATTACCGGCGAAAAGATGAGATGCGCCTCCTCATTATTTAAGATGGTAGACGTGTTTCATATACAGGTACGTATATCTACGTGTATCCCGTGCCACAATGAATTATTCTTTTCTTTACCGCACTCTGCAAACGAACACATTGTCTATTTACATGAGCAACGCTGTTTCATTTATCGAGAGTTTTCACACTAGCGACGTGTGTGGTGTTCAAGTGTTGCGAACGTTGCGACATTAATTACAGTGGGAATAGTTTTGTTGAAGGCGGGATTTCATTTTTAAAAAAGGACATTCGTACCAACATTAAAGTTAATTTTAAATCAATAATTGAACGATTAATTATAAAATGTCGTGGCGTAATGGTTACCACGCCGGGCCGCCGTCTGAAGGGTCCTGGGTTCGATTCCCAGCGAGACCGAAATTTAAATGATGAGTTTAAATTTCTGCTCTCGGTCTGGGTGTTTGTTATTGTCTTTCTGTGTTGTACATGGCACCCACGACACGGGGTATCCTAGTGTGGGGATATGAGTGTGTGACGTTATTTATTATTTATTTATGATTATTATTGATTTCGTACAAGCTTTATAATAGATGTTTATATTGTTAATTATAAAAAAAAAATTAATAGCGGTCTAGTTCTATGAGTTAGCGTCCGGGCTTATTGTATTTATCTACTTAAATAAATCTGAAAAACAAACCTATAAATATATTGCTTTTGACTAATTACTAAGGCTAAAAATGTATCATTATTACTCAATATGGAAAAATGTTTAAATGACCGGAAAAATACTCGAATATATGACAAATTTACTGGCTGACTTAGGAAAATTTTAGAATAATGCAAAATTTAATGTTATTTTTATTAATGGAATTGAATATTCTAAACTTTAAACAAACAAAAATTACCACACAAACATCGTGGCCCGCAGGTGTGACCTTAATAAACAAAATATATGTCATAACAAAATTTAAATTATATATAAAATAAAAACAAAAAGTTATTAAAATAATCTCGGGCTGCATTTTTATTTAATTACTACAACAAAACCACTCTGTTTTTGTATTGTATTGGGTTTGTGGAATTAACATATTGAATGTGTATTTCAACCATTTGCCTAACCAGGTTCGTCGTATCTACATTTGTATGAACAATGAATTCAAATATCTTCAGTTCTTCCAAAGCCTTATAATCGTCTCTGTGTTTAACGGCGACGTTAAATAATTCGTTTAGTACGTCTTTGGATTTCTTCACAAGGCTTAAAATAAAGCCGACTTTATACGGTGCCTCATCTTTATGCCCTTCTTTAAGTCGATGAAGAGATCTTAATTTTCGTTCAGTGTCATGAAGTGTTTGTTCCACTAAAGTATTGATTTTGCTTTTTAAGTTAGCATCTTTTTCATTATCTACATCAACAGGCTTCTTATTTGTTTCTAAATCAAGGTTGGATGAAACCAAAAAATAACGCCTATCCACATTTGGTTCACTAGCAATGCTGGATGTTTCCATAGACGAATAAAGTGTTGTTATTTCTTCACTTGATTGATCTATTCTATCTTGGCTTGATTTATCAAGCATGTCTTCTCTAGATTTATCAGTTTCCTCATTTTCATTCACATCACGATTGTCAGAATCGTCACTATCATATTGATGCATTGAACTGATATCGCTGGATCGTAATATATGTAGGGTACCTAAAACAATTCATGTTTGTTATATCTACATTACAAAAATATTAAATAGTGGTCATAACTATGCTCAATTATTGTCAGAAATATAATATAAATGAGAAAAATAACTCACCTAAGGAAACGAATATAAACATCCACATATCGCAAATGCCTTAAAACATGACGGATTTTACTGTTAATTGTGTAATTATAATGGAAGTTCGAGTACATTCTGTCTAATGAATATGCGATAATACGAAACTTGATTAAACATCTATAAATGGCTTCGGTAATTGAAATGCAAGGGACAACAAATACTGTAATCACTTCATTAAACTTAAATTTTAAATCAATACCTACATTATCCTAGTATCGGAGTGGTTTATACAAATAGGCACTTACTGTTACAAATAATTAAGAAGGAAGCGCTGATAGCTCCAGGACTCAATACTTCCGTGTTCTGCATGAGGATTTAAAGTATTCATACGAGAATCTGCAGTTACTATATCACCATTAACCTCTCACATATACCATGAACCAGCATGATGAAGGTCTTACGATCATGTCTATCACTAATGCATTAAATGTTTTCATATTAGGATAATGCAGGTATTTTTTTCTTTAGTAATTTGCAGTGAAACAGCGGGGTGGATTGTGAGTTCTAACATTTTTGTTAAATTCCACGCGAACGACGTCGCTGGCACAATTAGTATTTAATACAAATATAGACTACTGCTGCGAAGTATTAGAGATTTATATTTCGGAATTTATTCAATTTACATTCGTTTCGTCTGTTCCTTCTTTCTGACATACCTTTAAATGTCAATGATTTGGGCATATTGACATCTTCTTTAAAATTGCAATCTAAAATTTATTGTGTAAAACCAAAATGTTTAAATCATTATGTAAACTGATGATACCTAAAACTAATAAAGTGTTCCTTAATGAATGCCATAGCATTTTTGGCTTAAAGGACATAATTTATCAAGATAAAGTAAGCTTTTTCAGTTTGGTTGACCGTGTGATATTAAGAGTAGTTCTATGTGATGATGTCACCCACAACATACTACTATGTATATATTATGTACATATATCATGTATGAGTTCGCATAGTTTAAGGATTTGACTCAATTCTAGTCCAATATCGCATTTTGAACCGTGACTATAAATCTACTGCAATAAGTTAGGTATGTAAATTTGCATAGAGGCAATTGTAAGCAATAGGTATTGGTAACATGGCTTTGAAATATCAGTCAAATACTCCTCAAAGGAGTCGCTAGCCAAATCTACCATGATTACATGTTAAATCTAACTCTAACTTTTGAGTACTTATATCAATGTAATAATAATAATAATCAATGTTATGCCATCAATACCATGGATATACTCGTATCACGTCGACACGTGCAGGCCAATTTTCCTGCTTACCAATGTCGCCGATTCCTTCTTAGACCGCCTGATTATCATATTAAAGTTACGGTGTACGAACAACTTAATTCTCAGTGTATATCAATACAGCTAACTCGAGTTTTATTCATTGAAATATAATATTATTATCTATTAACTATAGTAAGAGAAATTAATGTGCACCCCATCGATTTCGCAGTTGGAGAAAATATCATTACTTCCTATAACGAGTGACAAGCAAGAGTTAGCAATAGACTTAATAAAGCAGTACTATTTGAAAGAACATGTATTGGTACGCGATAGAAAGATCAATCTTCTTGATGATCGAGCCATGGACGAGTATCTCTTCAATTTGCTGAAGCAAGGTTGGTGTAAATTGTCTGGTTTTGATTTTGGGTTAAGGATAACGGAATTTAATAACAGTCTTTTGTAGTACATAATTCAACTGTTTTTGCGTATTTTTGCGTAGCTTTGTTGCTCGAGCCGATCAAATGGGTTGTAAGGAACTCCATTCATGTTTAAGGCAAGCTAACTTACCCTGCTTGTGGCGCACTCTACCGACTAACTGATGAGACTATGGCGCCAGGTCCTTCCTGTTAGATATCACTGAGTTCTGTGCCGTGGAGTTTAATCCCGAAACTGCATGTTGATAGGGTGTTATACCGATACGTTCTGGTGAGCTAAATCCCTTTTTTAAAATCAACAGTGAAATGTTTTATACGATTTGATCTGTGACCACAGTTTGTAAGTTTCAGTTTATGTTTTCTTTTCTAACATAGGTGCCTTTTCTGATAGACATGGTGTCATTGATACCTTTGTGTATGATCGGCGGTAACCATTTACCATTAGCTGGCTCATTTGTTTTGCTGACTAAGTCTTCTCGGTATATAAAAACAAAACAGAAAAATTTGGTAGGTATACACCTACTTAGTCATATTAAACTGATATTTCCAGGTAATTCATTGTACGCTAAAACGCATGATGGTACAATAGCAGGACTTTGCGTTAGTTTTGCGTCGAGTCCTGTGGATCCCAAAAATCTTCGTAATTATGCGTTTTACCGACAGGTATCTATTGCTTGCTATATTTTTCTGTAGATGGTTAGGTTACAACTGTTTTTATGCAGTTGTTTAGTTTCACTCATAAGCAATAATTTCAGCCAAAATTTTTAATTTAAGTAGTACAAGAACTGCAACATCAATTTATGTAGATTTCAATTTTAAGTTCCTTTCTTTATTTAATGATATATTCATTTGATAAATAATGGAACAGTCCGTAATAATGGACAAGTAGTAGTTCAATAATGGACTGTTCCATTATTTAGTTATCATTATTTTTCATCAGGATCCTAACACAAAGGATTTTTTATACTTCATTGCGAAATTACAAGAAACTCCTAATCTTTGGAACATTTACAAAGAACCGAAAGTCTTCGAGGTATTTTATAAATATTTTATTTATTTTTAAGAACATTATTTACAATCTTTAATATCAAATAGGTTTCCTGGCGAAGTATTCTCAACTGAAACAAATTCTAATTCAATTCTAATATGCACATTTTTTTTTAACAAAAGTACTTACGTGCAAATTTAAAGCCATAAAATGTTTATAACCTTAAATAAACGCTTACTTCGTAATTACTAGGATATCATGATGTAATGACGATGTTATATAAAATGCCTTACTAAGAAATATAGGTATTTCAGATTAAAATGTTAACGGTGTTACCAGAGTTCCGTAGGCAGGGAGTGGCGACCATGCTCGTTGAGAAGTCTCAGGTACAAGCCCAGGATCAAGGCTACAAGGTTATACGCATGGACTGCATCAACCCACACGAGTAAGTCAATATACTCCCATACTGTCTATAGTATGTGGTCGTGCTTAAATCGCACACTGTACCTATAGTATTTACCTTTTAGGTTACCTTGGTTCATATTCATGTCCTCCCATACTGTATTTATTCGTAGTAAGTGGCCTTAAATATCCTTGGTTCATCTTCGTGTTTTAATTATAACAGCCAAACCAAAGATTAGGAGGAAAACCATGGATTGTGGAGAAATATTAATAAAATAGGCTTAAGAGTTTAAAACTATACGATGTCACATACTTTTAAGAACATCAAACAAAGCTTAGAAGTATTGTACGCAGGTTTCCTCATTAAAATATAGGTATAATTTAGAATATGTTCTTGTACCTAGCTTCAAACTGTTCGCGGTGTGTTCAACTTTCAAGGATCGAACTAAATCCTTTAAGTTGAAATATATGAGTCATTTACTCATTAGACTAGTTAGGGTATAATGAAATTAATATACCTACGTAGTTTAACGTAGTTAAATGAAAAATATAACTCACTCATTTTTATTCTTCCCTACTAAAATACTATATTTTTGAAGCGCACTATATTTTTTTAAATATTATATTCAGGCAAAAAAAATTGGCAACACTAAGTACTCGCACTTCTCTGATCTTTATTGTTACAAAATTTTGTTAATTAGTAGTTTGGATAGCTGGCTCGCGGCCTTGAGATAAATGCTGTGTAATGTATAGGTAATACATATTTGCTAATCTTGCGACAAAATCTGCCTCACGATGTCACATGTGCAAGGTCCACGGTCATCAGTCGTCAGTCATGGTCAATGGAAGCAAACAATATCTTAACCCAATTTGTCTAATAGAAACGGAGGTCATTTATTTTGTAGTATTTTAGTTTCATATTTTTATGCAAACTACTTTTAATATTACAGAAATATATGTTACATGTTTTTCGAGTAAGTAATAAAAATAATAACAAAATTTACATTTTATAGTTAAAATGTCGTTAGGATTAGTTAATTTCAATAATATAAAAAGGCATATTTTTTTTTTAAATTAAAACAAAAATAGTGGGAATAACATTTGGTATAAGAAGTTAGAATAATATGGTTATAAAAAATTGCTGTCGTTAAGCAATGACCTTTAACAATATTATAACATACCTACTGTTTATAATTTTTTTTTATAATTTACTAACAAACTGTTTACGGAAGTACTAGAAGAATTAGAAAGAGTATTTTTGCACTGTCTGAATAACAACATATGGTAACTAATTCTCCTAAAGACTTTTATCTATATTATTGTGTGTTAAAATAAAAATGTTTAGTAGAAATTATCACAAGAAATTTTCATGAAAACTCGAGGTACCTAGTGTCAGGTCGGTTTTCCCTACTGTATAAAGTGCAAGTGCATTATCTTGAAGCTGTAGGATTTGCTACTACTGGGTGGAATTTAATTTAATTTTTTTATTGTTGTGTACCTGCAATGTCTTTATAACGAGCAGTGACTTTTTCCACATTCAAGATAATTTATTCATGTAGGTATTATCTCAATACACATATGCAAGTCATTTGTATGACTCTACCGCCGTTTCGGAAAGGTACTTTAACAGTGAGAAGAAACGGCGAAACAGTTTTTATGGAAACAGCCAGTTTACAAGCGTTTGGCTCAAGAAAGTGACCAGCGGCAAACATATGTTACTTCATCATCTTTATTTTTGGTATAATTAAGCAGTCGTGTATTCCATTGACATAAAGAATAATTTATTATTCTCATTCTCTTTTCAGCTATAAAGTAGCGGAACGTTGTATGCTGAAGTGTTTGACAAAATTTCCTTTGCACAAGCTGCGAGGAAATAACGCACCATTTATAAAGCGTACTTCAGAGTACAATCGATGCGTTCGAGTTTATGTCAACGCGAACATCCAACTGGAATCCACTGACAGCGACTCGAAGGACCAACTCAAAGATTTGGAGAACATGTTTGATTAACACACGTTTAAGTTCAATAGAAAATGACAGTTTTTATGATTATATTTGGCCAGTGTTTTCATTTTGAAACGAAAACATAACATTATATAAGTGTTTTATTGGTTGTGATGATTTATTGGTTAATATGATAATGACTTAATAAATATTGTTTTATTTTTTATGGGTGTCATTTTGAATTTCGTTAGGAATTACGTAGAGATAACTGATCCGCGGTTGGGCCTGAGTTTTCTTTTGAATTATAAGGAGTGCAGTGTCATAGTCAAACTACGAATCAGGAAATTTCACACATCTTTACGTACATTACAGAGATTTCATTTTAATCGACAAACAAACGGAGGATTCGCCTGATGATAGGTGGTTAAGTCAGTCATATACATCCTTAACACTAAGTATTACCGATGCCTTATCAGCCAAGAAAGAAGAGCAAAGAACTGGTTCAGTAGGGGGCCATTAATGGGTCAGAGTATTATAAGAAGTAGATATAAATACCTTATAGAACATACCATACATAGAATCTACGATAAATATCCATAATAAAAACAATGATAATAAAAGACTAACGTACCAGTTAACTACGATACGTAATAGTCACAAAATATTTAGCATACAGGTCAAGTGATTGGTGTAGACAAATAAAAAGACATTTGCATACGATATTATGACGCAAGTTTGTAGTTTTTAAACATATTGAAGATCTGTTTAATGTTAGCTTAAACCCTCTTAGAATATCTTGAAAAACATAACCATATTGTCCTTCTCGGATAATTCCTTGATTTTGTACCATAACAAAAGCAAATGATAATTGATCCAATAACCTTGTAGTTTTATTGATTTTGGCGAATATTATGATTTTCAAAACAAATACTGAGAAATAATTCAACATGAATTTTATTTATAACAAAATAAATGATATGTGTTATACATTTATATGTACATGACCCTATACTCTTCAATATCACTGGTTATATACTATTTTTATTCTTTAATATCGTTCACACTTAATATAATTTTAACATTATAATCTTAACATTACTTCAATTATAAGACGTCTTAAAAATTAGGTCAGGTTAGTTACGCAAATTATCCCAAAGCATTTGTATGGGTTTTAATACAAACAGTTATTAGCACTTTTGTTAAAAAAAAACACAATTCGGAAATGAGATTGCGTCAATTAAACTGGCAACCCTATTCTATTCATAACTAGTAAATAAAATGAGTGCAAATCGTGGACAATTATTATCAGTCTAATAAAACCTGATTTGAAAGCGAGTGTTTCAAATGAGATAAGGTTTAATTATGTTCTCCCTGATCCATTCCTCTGACATACTCAGATGTTGTCCAGGAGTCGACAGGAACACCAGTTTCCCATTTTCATCCATCTTCTTTAGCCCTAAACGATCCTGAAAATAATATGATACAATATTTACAACGTCATTTACTATTTTCGTATAAACTGTCTTATATTAGGTAGAAATCTGTAGGAATCAAGGGTAGATTGTCATGCATATTCTATATTTTAAATAAAACCTTTATACGTTAATACATCCGCATTAGGATTGCTTTTATCACAGGTGGTATGAGGGAACATAAATAACACATCATCAACATCGGCCGATACCGCATCAGAGACTCCTGGCTGCAGTCATTACAAATTAGGCAACGAGGTCAATTACATCAATTATTCTTGGACACCAAAGGTATTCACCAAATGCAATCTAACTGTAATGATAAATTGTCACAAGAATATCCCGTGACTGTAAGGTCTTCAACCGCTCTTTTTACCCAAACGCGAGTCAGTACATGTCACGTTGTCGGGTGATCGGGTGCAGTCATTACAAATTAGACAACGTCAATTACATCAATTATTCTTGGACACCAAATGTATTTTTTGATTCTTTTCTGAACCTGAGACATTTTTACATTTGACATTGGATAATTATGAAATATGAAGTAAAGGAAAAAACAATGGCAACGGTCTAACAGGAGGTTACAAAGATAAGACGTCCTTTCATATAACAAATAGATTATAACTAATCACATAAACTAATAATGATAGAAGTAGATGTATAGAATGTTAAAAAAATAACACAATGGATGCAACATTTCGAGTAGTGGAAATTTTCAAGAAATATTTTACCTTCAAAGTTTTCTTACGCTTCCTGAATAAGATTTGTTTAATAACCTAACAGTTACAACTCAAAACAACAAATCTGGAATTGGGCAATCCAAATACCAATTCTATAAATGGTTCTAAATGGGAACAATTGCTTATAACTTATACTATACACTTACCTGATTATAAATGTCAGATTCTTGTAAGGTAATAGTCTTCGTCGCTTGTCCGGGTGCATAAAACCCAAACCATTCAGTCTCTCTCGGCTGCACTATCGTATCATTATCGAACTTAACCATCACAAAGTGCTCCAATCTATTCAGATTGTCCACATAAGTGTCGTTTATTTGCATCTCATTATTGATGTCTGAGAGATATTCGCTGCGTTCCTTGTACTTCATTTCATCCAAAGGATCGTGCCAATATGTGGCTTGGACTAGAGATTTTTGGACCCAACTAGAATATTCGAAGAAAAACTTTATATTATAGGGCTTATTAAGTTATACAATGCTTTGATCTTCTAATTAAACTTGACCTTTGTCTTTTGAATTTTTAGGGCTTTATTATTTTTAGATTACGATAACATAATTAAAAAAAAAAAACAAAAATTCTGTTCTCGTAATATCAGCAAAGGCTTTTAAGTGATATGTTGAATCTTGATTTTGCTATTTCATTCGACACTTTATATAATAGTGTCTCACCATAAATTAATTCGTTATTTACTGTGGCATCAGGAAAAGCTCTTTTATTGTGTTGTTTTGGTTTTTGTTGGACGGTTATTGGCTATAAACCAATACACAGGAAATAATAATGTTGCATCGTTTTCGTTATCTTTTTGCTGTTTATTAATATTAAATATGTTATGATTAGCTTCTAAAAGGTCAGCCACAATATAAAAAATAAACTTTTTTTGAGTTTTATTCGCTGTATTGCCTGATACAACATTTATGTTATTAATATAAATAAATAAATCGGATGAGAAACAACCAAACACGATGTTTGATGAGAGAACAGTTATCATTGATGCACTACGGACCAGGAAAAAGCTATAGGTCTCCAATATTGTTATCGAAATTCCTTTAAAAACGTACCTAAGTTAATTTCAGAAGGAAAGCCATAAATAACCAGGCAATTATAAATCTCAATCTTCGTGAATAAACGTCGGAATTAAAATGGGTGTAACCTCCAAGGGCATCTACAGGAGGGACTTAGCGCCATAAACTTGGAGCACTGTACAGCAACGCAGTTATTGGCTTTCAGTCAGTATGGATAGACTCCCAAAATAAATAGATTAAATTCACGTTGAATCGAAACTTTCCTACGATAATTCTATTAAAGAATACAAAAGTACACTACAAAATATATATACAAAATATATTTATAACATATATCCATCACTTTCTACAAGCAGTGCAGAGAATCACAATTTACAACATAACAGCCACCTCTCACTCGACACTAAGACTATAAATATTGCGCATGACAATCCGGTAATAAATGTTTTTATGATAACTTGCACAATTTTGTCTTGATGAGAGCTATGTACCATATTAAACCTATTGTGCTACATACTGATATGAAGCTGCTGTATTATCATTAATATTCGTCATCTTTGCTTAATACGTAGCTATAGACTTAGCACTTAACATCTCTCGTCACGCCTAAAACCTATTAATTTGGGTGCCTATAAAACCTATTAGGGGGTTCAATTACACCTCCCTGTCCTAAAAGTTAATACAAAAAATTATATATTTTTTACCCGACTGGGCCAGCGGGAGGGTAATGATTTTCGAGTGTATACATATATGTTTCAATGTATTTATGTATATGTTTAAGAGCATTTTTCGCACTGCGACCTAAACGGCCGGGCCTGATTGATTTAAGCAAATGACGTATTGCTACATTCGTGAAGATCGTATGAGTGACATAGGTTATTTTCATGAGAAATAAACAAAATCAATTTTATATCTCAAAAAAATTTGAAATTATTGGTGTATTAAGTTAAGAGTTGAATCACTACATAGTATAAAAGAAAGTCGCTTTCTCTGCCCTATATCCCTATGTATGCTTAAATCTTTAAAACTACGCAATTTTGATGCGGTTTTTTTAATATGTAGATAGAGTGATTGAAGAGGAAGGTTTATATGTACAATACGTTCACAGTTTTTCTGTAGTGTATTTAGTATCAGCATT
>DWJN01005229.1:0-11657 GCA_018248895.1 Carystus phorcus
CCATCCATCTTTTCTTCGGGCCCTACGCTTATATCCGTCCACTTTCAAATCTAGTCTCCTCGTAATATGACTCTCATCCCTCCGCATTACATGTCCGTACCACGCCAATCGGCTTCCTCTCATCTTTTCTACCACTGGTGCTACTTTCAGACTTAGACTTAGACAACTTAGAAAAGTAGAAGTAGTAGTTTCTACTTCTAATATATGATTTGAAAATGGACTGACAGGTTTTGTACAAGTGCCTTAACGACACGACAAAGACACGATCAAATGTCGTGCGATATTCGTCGCAGATTTATATGAAGCTCTGTTTATATACGGGCGTCATTTTGGAACTACAAAAAGTGTCTTACAATATATTCGTGTCGTTGTCTATTCGTGAACAGAGGCTTATAACCTCGACTTCAAAATCCAATATAAAATAGATATTATAATTCTATATTCGTACCCTCCTGTTACAAATATCAAACAGGTATTTACCATGCGTTACGTAATTTAATTTACGTGGTAGAACTGGTTGATGCTGAGTAACGAGATGAGTTTCAGAACCGACCGATTTGGATCCGAGCCGATAATCAAAGATACATCGCGACCAGAAGTTCTTGAACTACCCTCCTCCCTGTGGATCGTTTGACGGGTCGAGTCGTAGGGGCGAACGAATAAGTCGGCGGGTATCTAGACAACTTGGTCGGTATATTTCCGTCTCTTCGTAGGTTTGGGAGATGAAAGTGTTTGGTGTAAGTAACTAAACATATTTTAGAAGGTTGTAGAGCTATAGTTGGCTAGGGTTTTACTGATTACTATAACACGTAAGTCTTGTTTGTAGGATACTATATTTACAGAAATGGATCTTTTCTCGTGGAATATGACAAATGTAATTATTAATATTCATGAAATTTGAAAAGTTTATGATTTTAATATCAGCGAAAGAACGGATTTACCGAAACGAATAACATATAGTTAGTAGTCTATATAAAACATAGTCGTGTTATTCCTTGTCGCAGATGGTAAGGGCAACACATTACTACCACACACGCTCTTAGAGCAAACATTTGATTGTCACATAGAAGTACTAGTTGAAAATGGAACCTAAGACATCGAAATCCACTAATACACTCGTAGCCCAGAAAAAAACACCCCCTCACACACTAGCTTTCCCTGTGTCGTGTCAATGAATAAACAAGAACACACTTCAAATAAATAGGCCAAATTAAATAGTCCAATTTCCGAAGCTACATGCATCAAGTACCTAAATGCGCATCATTAGGAATAACTCAAAACCAACTCGTCAGATGTCGCTCAAATTTAAACGGGACCACATTATAAGCACTACTTTTCGAATTTAAAGATAATCATACAAATCAGTACACCCAGTAAAAAGTTATTAAGTGACATACATTACAACAGTGGACTCGAGAATCTTGTTTGGAAGTTACTGAAAAATTTCGTCTGTAATTTTATCCCAATCCCTATCGGATCTATATCCCTTTGACAGTACATTACGATGCTTTTGCGCGACGGTATTCATTTTAATTCACGCTCTCTCCTATGACTCATAATCAAAGGTAACATCAGTAAGGTGGAAATGTATAGTTGATTGCGGATAAGGAGTAGTGCTAATTAGTCGAGCGAACACTACAGATGTATCCAGTTTTCTCTGATAGAGATCACACGGAAATAGCACCAATTATCTTTGTGTGAGTAAACACTTCGTTGAACAATCTAGTATAAATAACATTACATAGTCATAGTTCCTTATTACGATTTGCTATTATGTGCCATGGACAATTCAGAAAGACACCCAAACAGAGAATAGAAATTTAAACTTACCAAATTTCAAATCGAAAAATCGAACCCAGGATCTTTCGAACGGCGGTCAGGTAACCATAGCGCTATATGGGTTTTCAAATAATATAACTAATATACTAGCAGCTTGCCCTTGCATCGGTAAAACAATTATCAAGAAAAGAGTGAATAGGCTTTTACTAAGTTAATGCGGGCTTCTTGGATTTCCTTACCATCACGCCATACACTGGGATACCCCGTGTCGTGAGTGCCATGGACAACACAGAAAGACATACACACACCCAGACTGAGAAAAAAAATTTAAACCCATCATTCAAATATCTGCCTCGCAGGCATCCGAACCCAGAACCCTTCGAACAACCGTCCGACATAGTAACCATTACGCCATGCGGGTCATCAAAAAGCATCTACCAAGCCAGTTAATACCATCTAAATATAAATAACTCAAAGGTGACTAACTGACTGATATAGTGATCTATCAACGCACAGCCCAAGCCACTGGACGGATCGGGCTGAAATTTTTCATGCAGCTAGATGTTATGACGTAGGCATCTGCTAAGAAAGGATTTTGACCAATTCTACCCTGAAGGGGATAAAATAAGGAATGAAAGTTTATTGACGCGACCGAAGCCGCGGGCAAAAGCTAGTTTACAGATAAAGTTAAGTTGCTTTCAAAGTGTATAAAGCCCATACAATGTACGCTAAAGACAGGTAGGACTTACACCTTACAAAGTTATGGTAGTTGCTTAATTACTAGTATACAGCTCATAAAGATTTAAACTGGAGCAGCCTCCATCTCATTTATGGTAATAACTTATACCGTCAAGTTAAAGTGCAGTTATTGCGATCTTTAGAACTACATAAGTAGTACAAACACACACTTGAACACGCAAAACAAACACATTCACACTACGAAACGACTTCGCCAAACATAACATATTAATATAGAAAAATAAACATTCTTTATGCCGAAATAGTTATTGAATACTTAACCTAGTTCCCCAGAAAAATATTTTGATATTCTTTATTGATATTTGATTGCAGTATTGCTAATTGGATTACATTGCAGTAGAACAAACCTCTTATTGCAAACCAATTTAGATATGAACATCTAAAATAGTAATAAAACTGTAGTGGGTAGATTATATTTGTCATTATTTTCTAATTTTTATATATATAATTCTTCTGTTCCATTGTCACTGAACTTTTAAACGGTTGGACTGATTTTGATGATTTTTACCGTGTTTAAATGGATTTGACAATGGTTTAGATTCACAATTCGTTTCGATATAAATAAAATGTTTTTTAAGCTGCAATCTTCGGAATATTTAATAAAATTAAAAATACACTCATTGTATCATTTCTCTTGTAATAGCTAACTTTTATGCCTGCTATTCATATTGTGATATTCGTTTTGTTTACAAATAAATAGATTAAAACAAAATAACCAAACTCAAAGAAAATAACTGAAGGAAACAAAAGAAATATCATTTACTAATTTGTGACGTTATTGAAAATTTGGGTACATAATATGGGTAGGTATAAATTAAACATTAATTATATAAAAAATATCAACTAATAAGAAGAAAAAGTTCCGTAGCAATTTATTATTAACGTAATCCTGAAGCGAAAGCTATAGCCACTAAGCACCACATCTGCTGAATAAATAAATGAAATACATATTATTTTCCCCACGCCCCATGTAACGTGGAGTGTGAATAGTTGGCCCAGTTTCCACAGCAAAACCTTTGATACTGCCTCCCTTCGTCCTACTTTTTTAAAGGTTAATCATTCTAGCGCATTCTTGTTGATACTTGCCATAGTTAGTTGTATTTGATATTTGGCCTTTTGTATCCATTTACTTAATGACAGAAGAGTTATATGCATTAATATTTATTATAT
Source organism: Carystus phorcus (assembly GCA_018248895.1). Taxonomy (NCBI): domain Eukaryota; kingdom Metazoa; phylum Arthropoda; class Insecta; order Lepidoptera; family Hesperiidae; genus Carystus; species Carystus phorcus. Next base: position 3,709 of record DWJN01005229.1, read on the forward strand.
TTGTAGCATTCCTCTTCACTTTTCAATTCTTTCACCTTAATCGTTCTAAATTAATATTTTCGCCAACTAACCCTTTGGATAGTTTCGGGCCAATAATTCATTAATTCCTTTCAACCCATTTGTGGCCCACTACTGAGCTCGTGTCTCTCCTCATCAGTGAGGAAGTCTAGAGCTACTCCACCACTGTTCTAGTGCTAATTTTGGAGGGCTTAGTGGCTAACCCAAGTTTTGGAAATTTTTGAGCCGCACGAAGGCTTTTGACATGGCTCGACTTCTATTACTTACGATAATAGCTGAGACCGACGATATAACGTGCCCTTCGAAGCACGGAAACTACAGAAATGTTTGCCATTATCGATCATCCATCCAGGTACCGACTGCCCGCAGTTGCTTAACTCTTTCAATTGTGTAGGATCAACGCGAGTCGCCGGGCTATGGATGCAATGATTACATTAATATGATTTCCAATCGATTCTGTTCTTGTATCCTAATGGTTTTCGTTCAAGGAAAATCATGATACAGTTTTGCACGTGAACGAAATCGCAAAAGCCAATTATGTCCAAACATAAACCTAACATAGATGGAGATATTCAGTAACAAAGGAAGCAACAATTGTACTACAAAGTTTCAATTTTACGTTTCCGTTCTAAAAACCGAACTCGTCAATCACACTCCGGCGATTGTTTTACTTGGAAACACCGTGAAATATCCCTTTAAATTCTAAAACCCATTCGACTCGTAGCGTCGACAATAAAATAGGTATTCAGGTCAGTGGTAAAAGACAAGGGGATTACTTTAGAATATTAAAATGTCGACTTAGAATAACGTAAAAAGTCTAAGCATTAAAATATTGTTATTAATATCTTGTCTTATAAAATACAGTTTGTAACTTTTGCTTCGAAAACTGTGCAGACCATCTTTCACGTTAATAAGATTTACTATATCTTTATATATGTATATAATAATTCTTTTCTGTATAACACTAAACCGATTTTAATGAATTCTTTCTGTTTTATTGGATTTATAAATGATTTATATTCACAGTTCTATATGAAAGTTTTTTAAAAGTAGTTTAATGATTCATCTTTGTTTTACATACTTCAAACTTTGTATTACCTTACTCATACTATAATTATGAATGTAAATTTGTTTGTTACGCTTTCACTCCATAACTACTTAACCGATTATCATGCAAGTTTGTACACATATTCTTAGATGTATTAAAAAGGACATAGGATATTTTTTTTTTTTTTAAATATATGTAATGATCTTTGGAATTTATTTAAAGGCTTCAACGCGAGCGAAGCCGCGTCTATTAGATATAGGTATAGCATATTGTACAATAACATCTACGAATCCGCTAGTGTTTCTATATAAAAGTGAATGCTTCTGTGTTTGTCCTCTTGTTTTTAGTAAGCAATTGATTTGAGGGTGATAAAACTCTGACAGACCAAGAGTCCATCTTAAACCCTAATTTTCACGAAGGATCTCCTCGTTGATTATATCTATACTAATATATAAAGCTGAAGAGTTTGTTTGTTTGATTGTTTGAACTACTGGACCGATTTGAAAAATTCTTTTAGTGTAAAATAGTTAAGTTATAGAGGAAGGCTATAGGCTATAGAATATCACGCTAAGATGAATAGGAGAGGAGCAGCAATAAAAAATATTGCGGAAACGGCAAAATTTTGAGCTATCCTCGCGTGCGCTGAGTAAACGGTGAAATTTACTCAAAAGACATGTAGTATTGCAAAATTTTTCCCCTCTAAAAGATCTAAATAAAAGTCCGCGATAGCATTATGTCTAGCTTTTAGGTTAACACACTCTAACCATTTTTATGGTTATAAAAATATTTCTTATCATAAGTAATAATTTATATGGCAAAACAAAGTTTGCTGGTTCATCTAGTCAAAAGATAAGCTCGGGTATCAAATTAGGTGTATGCAATATAACAAAATGATTAGAATATAATGTATGTTGCAAAACGTATACATAAAGAGTTCTATAAACTCCCTGCATAAATTATGCATAATTGCATACACGGCTCCATTTTCGGTGATACAAGTTTCATCAGAAAGCTTACTGCACTTTGTTGCCGCGAATATAAAAGCTTTATTGCCAAAAATTTACTCATCCCGCCTTTTGCATTTCAAACTTAATAACGAGGGCATAAAAGCGAAAATAGCGTGCACAATTACTTTCTGCTAGCTTAAACACGTCACGATAGTGTTACATTACGACAAGCGTACGTTCAAGTACACAATATACTTTACTTAACAACACTTTCCTCCCGCGAAATTGTGCCTTATTTACAACGGTGTAAAGTATACTTTAACGCGTCGAGCTCCCATTTGCGGTTTACCGTACCTGTCAGGCATTCCTAAAACAGAGTGTTGCCGTAAAATATGGACACCCTATTAGGGCTTCCACACGACTGCCATGCATCAAGTACGGGACAAATACAAATACGAGACATAAATTTCAGTTCACTTAAACCTTTACGGCTACTCTGATTTTGGGGATATATTTCGAAGTGAGGACACAAACCAACATAAATACGTGCAATATATAGCTTCAACTCATTAACAATATGATTTTAAAGTTAGCGTCGTTGGTGAACATGTTAAAATTATACGAGAAGGTACTCACGATTAGGGCGATGATTTGATTCCTTGCATGGACCCTGGTGATAGAGAGGTTCAGTATTATTTCTAAAATGAATGATCATATTGGAAATAAGAGAGAAGAAATAAAGTACCTAAAGCTCCCAGCCGGAAGATGTCAAATCGTTCGGCTGACTCAAGGAAGAGAGTCGTTGCCAGCTAAGCGGTCTTCAGGGAAAGATAATAATACCAGTAATTATATTAATGATTCAATAAAAATACTCATAATATACCTAATCCAAATCCGGCTGATATCTAATTCTCTCGAACTTCTCTAATTAAGTTAAATATTCTAAATTGAACATATTAAAAAAAACAAACAATCTTTATGAAAAATCGTAACTTATGAATCTACAGCGCTATCTGAAACCTTGATCTAAAACCTATTAAACTTAATTTAATTCCGTTCTGAAATTGGTTTAGTATTGCCGATTTTAGGTATCGGTCTCATCTCTAATAAGAATACGAATTTTGATTACATTACAGTACGTAAAATAAGTTTAAGAGAAAGCGGTTCAGAATAATTTCGTCCTCTCTATCAATTTTTCATATTTTGTTATTGTTGTGTAATTATCAGGACCTCATGACAGATCTTGGCCATCATGATGGCCGGCATGAACATCGCCGAATTCACTACAGAATCGTATGTTGCTGTGCCAGATGTGCTCTGGACTGAGGGTAGATTGGCTGGAGAAAGAAGTCGTGGTTACGTAACATAAGAGTGGACCGGAATAGCCAGCGACGCTGAGCAAAAAACAAGGAGGACAGAATGAAGCTGATAGCCAAACTGAAGTTGGAGAGGTACTTGAAGAAGAAGAACATCTGGAATGATCTCTCTGATATGACATATCTGGATTGACCAAGTACCATCCACACTGCAACGGTATGCCTTACACTTGCTTACTCTCCTAATAACATCCCAGTAATAACACCGGCTTCTATTAATGGGTGTGAAAGAGGATTCAACAGGGTGGTGGGCCCATTCACTCCAGATGTCCCTTGCGTCGTGGAACCACAGTTGGAAGTATTCTAGGACTTGCATAGACCTCCTTATACTCATTCTAATGGCACTTGAAAAAAAAACAGGAATTAAAAAAAGTAGATCGCCAGTAATCAAGCTCTCGTCCGTAGTTCTGTTCAGGTCAACGGTCAATCGTCATAATTGCCGGCTTGGCATCGTTAATAAAACTCGTGTAAAACGCCTCTTATCCACTAGCTTTATTGGCGTATAATTAATATTGAAGTTTCCCTGATCGCTTGGTGTATTGACATAGTTTTTTCAATAATCGTTTATTAATCTAGATTTATATAATCGTTGATATTGAATGTGATGACTTTAAAGTACTTTAGCGTGAGTATCATTTGCTTTAATATATTGCGGTTGACGACCAGCCAGTTTCTGTAACGAATCTTTGTTTTGGCGATAAAGTACACCAGTAGAAATTTGAATCAGTGTCGTGACTAGAAAAATGTTTCTACTTTTTTTTATTGACAAGCAAAACTGTCACTACTGAAACCATAGTCCATACATCTTGGACATGGTTGCTTTTATCTCTGCTAAGCATAGCTCCCAATCCTTTCAACAATGGTTAGTCGTTCGGAAGCTATGGTGCAACGCACAGACAAATACACATATAGGTACATACACATGATAAACTTTTGTGTCGGGGGCTTAAACGTTTAAAGTGCGATGAAATCACAAAAAATATATTCATATTCATCCAGGAATACATTCTGTTCCATTTTCGGACTCAGTAAACACGTTCATCATATCCCCGTTCTCAATTGGATATTACACAATCACCAAAAATATATTTCGAATTTAATTCACCGAATAGTTTTTACGTCGAAAGCATCTTTCAGTCTTATATTTTTCAAAGAGTATTTTAACTTTTATATACAATGGAAAAACATTTTTGATAAATAAGTCTGGCAGTTTTATAATGTTGAATTTAAGTTATCGAATCCGTATTATCCCTAAATATCAGATCTTTGTCATCAGATTTCTTGTCTTTAAATTTATGTTTACTCTGTTTTCTTTTACTCAATTTGTCAATGGTGATTGAAGACCATGGGTGGCATTGACCACTTACCGTGGCTTTTTTATTCGTTTGTTGGCTTGCCTTCAACCCATTAATGTCCCCCTACAGGGTACGGATCTCTCTTCATCACTGAGGACATTTGGAGCGCCCTTAACCATGCTGATCCAGTGCGAATGGGTGGTTGGGTCAACCCAAGTTTCGGAAGTATTTATGGCCTCGAGCCACTGACCCATGGGTGGTTCGTTTGTTATATATTGTATGTGATAAATTGCTAAATCATCGATTTAATTACTGTCATTTGATGTTTTATCTTGAAAATCAACATTTCCTTTTTCCTTAATGAAAAAACCTATATTTCTTCTACAATTACATGCTACATTTAAACCGTCAGGGCACACATTTCAATTTGAACCTTATTCTACTATACAGTGTTATTTACGTTATCATTGTCCGCTATCAGTAGAGTCCTACCTTTACTGATTAAACGCTTACGATCGGACGTTACCTAGCAGTAAATCTCCCACACCTGAACAGTGTGTCCTGTCTCCCGTCTCCATAAATCACTAAAACTCCAACCAGATGAATCCGATAGCGATAAAAGTTTAGATTAGAAAAAAAACGTATTTATTATAGAGCAAGTTTATTTCTCCGATAGAAACTTATAACAAAAGGTGACAATAGTTTCTCGTAAGTGTTTATGAGATTTATGTCAACGAATGTGTATTAGAAGGATGATTTAGTATAGTGTTTATAGAATTATATTTTTGGTATGAAATCAATAGATTTATAGCATCCTGATATATAGAAATGAGGGTGTTCATTGGGGTTTAAAAATACGTAAACAATATTGTTAAATAACTCACAAATACATTTGAGAACACTATCATTATCATCATCATTATCATTATCATCATGATGTTCTAGTTCTTAAGCGTCATAATTCCAAAGGTATATATGCTTATGAGAATGAAGGGAAACGAAAAGCGAATTTACTTGTGTGTCCCTGAAACTTAAGTTTAAACATGAGAATTTCATAAACCATGGTTTAATGGGTCTGACGCCATAGCTTTTTTAGTTGTTCCCCAGGGTGCAACACGAGTTGAGAAAAGTTGGATAATTTGTATTGAAGAATGGATCTTGGTATAACAAAGTACTACTCTTATATGACGTTAATGAAAATTGTCTCGTTACGAACTGTAATGAGAATTTATTAAATTATCACTTTCTAGATACAATTTTTTATTTCAGTTGAATTTACTTAATACTTTTCTATCGTTTAACTGTTCTATCTACCATCACGTATGTACAACCGAGAATACTACATCCCTTAAAAAGTTTGAATAATTTATAAAGATAATACACATGATCGTAAATATGCGCGGAGGTGACAAAGAAAATGATTAAATTCAACGGCGCTTTTCCCAAACTCGCTATTTTTGTAATTTATTTCAAGATCATGCGAAAAATAAGGCGCTGTCACCACCATTCACCCTTTAAAATTGTTAAAAGTAATTAATTATTCATTATTACCAAATTCTGACAGGCAACAGCGAACTTAAGCCAAAACAAAAATACCCGAAGCAGTAATTAATGAAATGAAAACACTAAAAGGGCAGTCGGCGCGGAAAATGTTTTGACAAATATTTGAAAGAACTCCTATAATCAATCAACAAGGGTTCCCCTTCAACCTCTAATGAGGTCGTTACCCACTGTCCTGGGTTCAATCCTGGAGATTTGGAATTAATTGCTGGAAGATGCAATTCGTTTGCGTCGGCTCTTGGAGTCGCTAATGAGACAGATTGTTCGGAATAAAATGATTTGTTGCCTCTTTGAGTGTTTCGGTACTCGAGATTGCTTTCTATTGATTTATTGGTTCAATTTTGTTTTATGGAAGGTGAAACCCGTATTCTGTTAAGGTTTACTGTCTTATAAATCTTCACTTGAACTATGCATTTAATATCTATTATGATCTATCTTGAACATTGCTTAACTTTTAATTACGTTTTATATCCTTTAAATCCATGTTAACTACAAATACTAAACTCCCTCAGATACTTATGGGTTACGGGTAAATTAATTATTAAAATCGTACTTTTACTCTTGATTGTACATCTTTGAGGAAAATGTTTTCAAAAAGACTTTCTTAGTGCTCCCGTACACTATATAAGAATATCTGTTTCTAAATCTACTACTTCAATCTGTTGTCTGTCAGTCAGTCATCTCTAACGTTAAGTGGATCATAGAGGCCTCTGCTGTGCGAGCAATATAATATACGACATTATTTACAAAATTGTATCTAATGCAACTTTATGAAAACCTTTAAGTAATATGCATCTTTTATAGCAGAACCTTCTAAATGGATTGTTTCTATTATCAATAATTTAGACTACTGTTAATTATAGTCCATTTTTGTATTAAGCAAATAAAGTTTCTTTTTTTATGGTGTTTATATCATATCTCATACAAAAGTACGCCATATTTGATTGAAATTTCAACATTTAAAGAAACTGTCATTAAGGATTCAACTTCTCGAGCACCGATGTCTGTTCCAGAAGTCTTTATTGAAGTCATTATTCAATAACAGACACCCATAAACCAAATCTTTGTCTCCGCGATGTTACAACAACCGTTTGTTCCTCTTCAGGCATTCAAGGAAAGTCAGTGGGCGGCCCTCCTTTGTGCCTGATCCCATAAATTGTTCCTGCGTTGTGGGGAAATTGCGTTTCTTCCGATCTTGAAGTTCTTCAATAGACGTTATGGCTTTTGTTTCATAATTAATATCAGTGATTAGGGTCTTCAGCAAGGTTATGGTAATTTTTGTGTTCTTGTGGATAAAGCTTAGGGAAATGACGATGAAAGAATGGGTTAATGAAAAAGTGCCTATTTCGAAGGTGATAAATCTGTGATACACCATGATAATTTGCTGAAGCTTGAAGCAATAAAGCCTTACGGTTTAAGTTGATCTAATCGATAAAGCTGAGCAAGTAAGTTTACATTCAATAGTTACAATGTGGATGTGAAGAATTCTTAAGGGCATTCGAGATTCGATAGTCTATCGGTGGCCTAGTATTAATTTTAATGTTAAGGGTTAAAAGAATACACGTATCAGGATCAGGTGAATAAATCTTAACTGTTTCACTAATCCGCAGGGGAGTATTGTTATCAACTACACTAACGGCCGGTTTCTGAAAGGCTGATCAACGAAAAAATTAAGAAATTCACTGTCAAATCTATTGTCAAACGT
>DWJN01005230.1:0-11655 GCA_018248895.1 Carystus phorcus
AGCTCTTAAGGTTAACACACTATAACCATTATTATGATTATAAAAATAGTTCTTAAATAATAATTTATGACAAAACAACGTTTGCTGGTTCATCTAGTATGTAGTATACTTACTAGTAGTTGCTGGAGTATCGAAAGTAGTGTTGGTGAAAGCAGCGACTATTTCCGTATACCGTGTTTCGATACAGGGCGACGTCCATGGTTGTTCAATGATCCAATTGGCCAATCGCTGTACAGGATCCACTGAAAATAATAGTTAAAAGTAGTTAAGTGTAAGTAATACGCATGTTCCGTGCTTCGGAGGGCACTATGAACATAGCAGTCGTTAAGCCATGTCGGAGGCCTTTGGGTGATTTGAAAACTTCCGACACTTGGGTTGGCCACTAACCCCTCCACCAATCCGCGTTGGAGCTGCGTGGAGGAGTATGCTCTAGACCTCCTCAGTGTTGAGGAGAGACCCGTGGTCAGTAGTGGGCCATTAATGGGTTGAAGGCAATCTGTTTATTTATTTTGTATAATGATTTTTTAAGCTGAGTATTGTTTGTAAAAATACGTATCATTATCTGAAATAAGGCAGTTTCTGGAAAGTGTATAAAGCTAATTATTAATATAATACTGTCAGTGAAGTCTATAATACTGTCATATCGTAATGGAAACATTCAGAGCACATATTTTTCATATTATTTATGAATCGAGATAACCTTATCAATACTTCTTTTATTGCAATGTTTACGATATCTGTTGTTATTTCACGCTATTCGTAGCGTGAGAGGTGAAGTCCAATGACGTTAAATTAAGGATGACGACTTACTGGACAACAAATTTAGATCGATTAGATCACCTTTTATAATCATCATCCAGCTATAATGATGAAAGAGATGAGATCGCAGCTGGATTTGCTTCGTCATTTTACCGTTACACTACACACTCATAGTCCCACACTAGGATTTTCTATGTTGTGGATGTCATGAACAACACAAACACAAGTTAATACACAGACCGGGAATAGAAATTTTAACACATTCAAAATTTTACCTCGATGAAAATCGAACCGAGGCACCTTCGCACGGTGGTTTATGTTGATAGCATCACAGGGGTTGTCAAATGTGATAATTCAATTAGTTAAAATACTTTGCCAATAGCGGATAGAACTTTGACATTATCTACCCCCGCCAAATCAAGCAAAAAAGCGGCGCTGCCTTACCTCCTTTTCTCGAAGCAATTCAGGCCATTTTCGGATCCCTATAACTTCGTTGTTGATAAATTTAGAAGCCTAAATATATCCTAAATCCCAAATCATATAACAATGATGAATTGTAAATTTCGTTCAATTTGAATGAGTAGTTTATGAATTATAACTAGTCACTTCAAATTTAGAATACAAATAGAGTCTAGTGTATATATAAATCAAGGAAAAACTAAAATATTTAACAAGTTTGGTCCAATAGATGGACCAACTGCAGAAATAACTTTGTACTCCCATATAGGATGAATAAATTAACCAACTTGGTATTACATGGATCTCACAACTTTTTACGGTAGAAGAACTGAGTTGCGAGACTTGGTTTTTTTTAAGTTATGTTTTCGACGGCATATCGATATTACAAACTTTAATAAGTCTTACATGAGCTAGATGTCAATACTCCGTTTGTTAACTGTGAAGTAGATAGAGCATTGTCTGAGACGCACAGCTTCAAGATAAGGATTGACAGAACTCCTTTCAGTCTTAATTCATATAATTCTGTCATTGCCCGTCCTGCTATTGATAGACTAATAGATAAAGAGGAGTATCCGGCATGGGAGTCCGAACGGCACGTTCTGATCCAACAGATCGGCAGAGATCTTTCTCCCCCAGCCATAGTCGTGGTTATGCTGGCGGAGTGCGCTTCGTGGAAGGCAGTGGTCTCCTTCTTTGCAGCCGTAATGGTTACGAAGGAGACCGTCGGAAGAAAACTGATCCCGCTCGGAGACGAACATGGAGCGACTGTGGAAAGAATCGTCCGGTTTCGTTCTAAGTAGAGATTTCTGAGTATGGATTGGGCTCTTTGGATATTAGGTACGCAGTGGAGGCACCGGCATGTTCTTTGAAGATCCCGGAGCGTTCCCTTAAGTGTTAGTCTCTTTTCGAGGGGTTGAGGGGGTTTTAGTGGGTAAAAATCCCACATCACCCGGTATCTTTGGAAGATTTCCCTCTCTAGAAAAAAAAGAAAAAAAAGGCTAATAGATTAAGAATAATACTCGACACATAAAAGTTACATCGGTTCTTATTATCATGTGTGGTTGAAGAAAAACATTCACTTATAAATAACTAGCAAATTCGGCTGTTTCCCTGCAAAAAATACATTTGCTAACGAATCGAACTGTGAATTAAAACCATTCTCGAATCCATTTAAATATATACAAAATATCATCAAAATAGATCCAAGCGTTTGGTAGGATCTCCGTGATACACGGACAGAAAAATTATATTACCTCTAAAATTATATTGCCACTGACAGTCAACTTCTATGAAATCACCCAATCTCCTCGTCACTGAGGAGGTCTAGAGCATACTCCACCATGCTGCTACAGTGCGGATTGGTGGAGGGGTTAGAGGTCAACTCAAAGGTCAGATGGTATTACGTTATTAATTCGCCCGAAGGGTTGACGACTGTTACTTACAATAACAATCGGGACCGACGTTTTAAGAAATGTTTGCCACTAATGGTCAACTTGTATGAAATCACCCAATTAATTTAAGATGATTTTAAAATTTGATAGAAGGGTAGTTTTCAGTTGTGACTATAATAATAATAAGGTTGTAAACAATCATAATTCAAAATTGTTATTTATATATATAAGTGTTTGTATTTTTATATATTCTGTAGAATATTTGAGTAATAATATTATGTAGATTGTAACAGGCTTAATATTTTTCAAAACAAAATTTTTGAGTACGTATGCGATTCATCATTTAATATTAGTTAATTTGAGTAATAAACGACTTGTAATTGTTATGGGCATATACCACGAAGGTAGAATTTGAGATGGAACGATTTGATAGTTCCCGTTGATTTTATGATCACTGTTAATGTGTGGTCGACACGATTGAAAAATTTGAATTAGTTTTTATCCATAGAAAGAAATTCCGACAAAAGTTTTGAGATGATCCGCTGTTATAAAATTGTTATTGTTCTAATTTTTCTATTATTAAAGAATCTAATGTTGAGTATAAATTGTCGGAAGATAAAGTATTGGAAGTAGGTATGTATCGAAATCTGTCTTTAATTTTGATTAAAAGAAACTGTTTACTTTCTCGACGATCCTTTATTTTACCGTAAAATGGAAATCCATTAGTGCTGCAGGCAACAGATATAGATAGCAACAGATTTCTGATCGAGTCCACGCCAACTTTCCTTGATATGCCCTTCTTCGTCACTTTTATCCAAACCAATGAGGTTCTAATGAAAATCCTGTGGTTTTAGCGATCTTTAGGTTTTGCCTATCTACCACGATCCTTCCAGTATAATCAACTAAATTCAAATTCAAAATCATTTATTTATGTAGGCATTATCTAAATACACTTACATATGTTTTTATGTTTTATAACAACGTTGAATGTGAGAAATTAAGTATTCTATTTTACGTAGTACATACAGCATAACAATATATTAAAAGCAATAGATATCAAAAAGTACGATACGACAGATTTGTATAAAGTGGCCTTTATTTTATCTGTTTTTAAACATTATCATCGTATAATGTTTATTGATACATGACCTATCCTATACATTATAAATGTAAAAATTAGCATGTTTTTTATGTTAGTGGCTCAATGCAAAAACTAGTGAACGGATATGGACGAAATTCCGAACACAAATTATAATCCAGAAATTAGTTAAATTAGTAGGAGACTTAATATAGAAGAATTTTTATCTCCAGAAATAGATTTTTCCTCAGAGGATAAACTAGATATCAGATACTAATTCCGTTTTTTATAAACCAATTTTATTATTTACTATTTAAGTTTAAGTTTAACGTTTTTAAGTTTAACGAATTTCGGTTTTTTATTTAATTAGCCGACAAACGAGCGGGCGGGTCATATGATGGTAAGTGGTCTCTTGGTGGTGGTGGTGGATCGTAAGAAGTGATAAGAAGAAGAGATTGCCCCAATTGATCCGTTTTAAATAGTGAGCATATACTCCTATTGATAGGCTCTGGAGATGAAGAAGAAGTGAAAAGAAGGAGAGATTTCTCCAATTGATCCCATTTAAATAGTGAGCATATATGTATATACTCGTATTGATAGGTTCTGGAGATGAATATTGAAACTCCATAAAGGATGGGAAAAATTCAACGATACTTGTTAAAAATTTGCTTACAATGACGATTTGTAAAATGAAAAAAACATTTTCACAAGACTATATTAAGTGTGGGAAACTTTCTCAATAGTTTATAGGATAACGGATTAAGAAGTAGTTTAATAAGTATTCAAATCGGAGATATTAATGCCCATTTAATTGTCGTCTTCATTTATGTTTGTCATTTTATAGCATATCATCTAATAATTATTGATTAATAAAGAAAGTAATGAAAAAGATACTTCGAGAAAAAGACGAATAATATCTTAAGTTCATACTACTACATCTCAGCACTATATTCAATCCGTCTTTGATAGAAGCATATCCGGTTATAACTATTATTCAGCAAGCAAACCACAATTTTAGTTTCATCATTTGTTTACTTCTGAAGGTACGTAGGTAACGAAATCACTTATGATCATCCGAGTGAAAGCGATTTTGTACGAAACAATACATCGTATTGTTATTTGTAAATACGATAGGATCATAGGATAGGCCGTTTCAAAGGCGTCATGTTGACATCCAATTTTCGCTTTTGACATCCCGAAAGTAAATGTTGACAAAAAGCACAATGCGCAAGAATAAAGTGTTTTAGATAAGACCACCACTTGGACACGGAATTGACAAAATATTTAACACTCTCGCTGTTTGTTGTTACCTAACTAATCTCGGTTCGGTAAGAAGGATTAACACTTTCTTTGTACATCACATTGAGTGTTTGACAAGGTACTCGAATGTGCATAATTCTGAGAATTTTTTTCTAACCTTGATTTATAGATGGAACACCGTAAAAACAATTAACTTGTTTTGTATTCTGTAAAGTTTAATGATACATATGCTATTCACTATTACAGCATAAATTTTGAGTTATTCGATCCCAAAGGTAAAGCGATTAGAATTCACATTAAAGAATACGGAATTATCTAAACGTATGCTAAGTGACTTAAAATAGAACATCCATTTAGAAATATTACACTAGGTCGAAAATATCGTAAAGCAAATAACAATCTCGTTATTTCTAAAGCAAGCGAAGAGTGCTGAGGTTCAATGAATGCGAGCTCATGCATTGGAATAATTAATACATAGCCATTCGTAAACTGTCAGGGCGAAATGGCGTCGAAAACAAATATATGAATATTAAACAGCATTTATAATTTCTCATCACTCCGATTCGTTGTCATTATTTTAACTACAATATTGATTTTAATTTGCTCTTTAAATAGCGGGGTTCAAGGTTGATTGATCATTGTAATGAATGAGCAACCCCTGGCCTTCTGTAGTTGATTATTGGAGTTTTCATTCAGCCTTGTATTGGTAACAAAATTTACAATAATATCAGTATATATTTTTTCTATATTTACGATACATATTTGGTACATTGCACTTATGTCTTATATAACTTATTTCAATATTATATAATAGATACGAGATAATGAATTCTAAATCTTAATGCAGTAAGATAATTACATAAAAAATATTCATAAATCGAATAGAACTAAAAACAGTATTATTGGGAAAGGATCTAAAAATCGTATGTTTCACTTAACCATTATAATGCTATAGATATTATGATCAATTCGAATATTTCCACTTTTCTTAGAAACATTGAAATTGTATTTAAAACTCCGTAGAAAACGAACGGTGGTAAACGATGGACTTTATTAGCTGTTTTAGCTCGGTAGTAGCGAGTTAATATCGGGCCTCGGGCCGATCATTTTTTGCGGGTGCACCCGAATCAACCACCTTGGGCACAACAAATGTGTGGGCAATCCGGTAATTTATTTTTTTAGCCAATAAATTACTCATACGTCAAAACTTCGGACGTGCCCGCGCGGCACACCAAGTGATATATTGGGCCTTGTCACAGCTTTGTACCTTTTTCTACCAATTTTAATACGCCTTCCCGATTAATTAATTGCTCATTGTGGTAGAACCGTTTATCCTAATTAGACCGCCTATCATTCTCATAGATTCGGAATGTTACTATGTTCAATCTTGATTATATCGTCCTTTATTTTAAAAATATTTTTATGAAAATATCACGTTGATCATACGGTCTATTTGCTGTCAACTGGCTTGTGTTACATAGGTTATCTATTCATTCATCTATCAGCCTCCAATCCAATCCAATTCTTCGGGTGCCGAAGAGGCCATGATTTCCCAAGAAGTAGGATTTTTAATTATTGGATGCATACCGCAAAAGTGATTCATAAGTTTTAAAGACAGTTGGAGTTTTGCATAGAGCATGAGAGCTTTTTATAAAGACGTAGTATAAGTAGTACTAGCGAGTTGAATAGCCTTTTATACTGTATCTTTCATTCAATAACCTAAGTACCTACGTACATATGTATGTAAAATTATTCAGAAGGGTAAGGCGACATCCGGTTTGTAGTTGATAATAATTTATATAAGTTTAAAAGTTTATAATAAACATACAAAGATAACACAAATATATTTGCTAAATGAAATCTTTACATCTGTTTGTCACAGTTTTAATTGATTTTTAAGTAAGCCTCTATCATTCTTGCTACCTACTTAATTGACTTTATTGAAGATCTTTAAAATTTCCAAAATACATAATTATGATTGACTGATAGTTCCAACATTACTAACTTTGATGTTGTCAAACGCAATTAACCTTACGGGATTTACTATTAAATGAAATAAATATCATGACATTTATTTAAAACTAGCTGACCCGGCAACGTTATTATGCCCCATAAATATAATCAGAAAACTTCGAACTGCTAAGCTATCGGGAGTTACACGTGATATTGTGAGTCAACCATAAAAGATAGACATATGCTGTCGTGGGATATTTTTTATATTATTTTAAGGACAACATTTCCGTCATACATGATTTCTGTGTAGCTTTAACCATTAGGTTGCACGCGCGACGGAAGCTTAAAAATGGAGTAACTTTTCCCAACATTTCTCTAAACTGCTCTGCTCCTATTGATTATAGCGTCATGAAAAGTATACTATAACCAGCTCAGGAGTATGAAAAATAATTGTAGTATTTGTTTCTATAACGGTTATACAGACAGATAGACAATAACTTTACTAATTGCATTTTTGGCATCAGTATCGATCCCTAATCACCCTGTGACAGTTATTTTGGAAATATATTTCATGTACAGAATTGATCTCTCTATAGATTTATTATGTACAGAAGAAGATTATGTTACACGGTATTCTTTTAAAGACAATACAAATTATTCTAGGGTCAGAAGGCACAGTACTCGTACATGTACATGTCTTCTTATTTTGGTAATTCCTAACGAATACCTATTCTATCCCTTATTTTTAGCCTCCACAAGTTCACAGAAAACAGATAAATTATTTTTGGAACGAAATTCGTAAGGCGGTTTGCGGTTTGATTTAGTTGGTAAGTTTGTCTATATTATATATGTGGAAATTGTCTCGTAACGAAAACATTTTAACTCTCTTTCTCGTATTATCAAGCTTATAGAAAGCTATTAGACAAAAAAAGATGATGTTATTATTATTTCTGGATTGTTTTACATAAGACAATGAATGTTGTACAGTTTTTATACAAGGAAAGCATGAGCCTTAGTAGGATTATATTTATGTTGTCAATATTGAAAGTCAGCGCAAAGTTCTGAATAGGTGCCGCCACCAGAGTTTATACTCTGGTTGTCCTAAGACAACTGTTTTGAAATTGTCACGTTTAGTGTTCAGAACATAGCCCTGAATATTTCTTAGTACATTTGTTATATTCTCGAACGATACTTCGACTGCGTTTATTTTTTGGTTTACTCGTTTAAATACATTGAAACGCACTAAACAGTCAATTTTGAAGATCGAGTTAAATATAAATTTACTTCGCATCTAATACCTTTAAACGAATAATTATCATAAATACATAATTATATCTCTCAACGATCGCGCAAACGGCTCCAACGATTTTCTTGAAATTTTGTATTCAGGGGATTTCGGGGGCGATAAATCGATCTTCACTATCTTCGCTAGGCTAGGTTGCATTTTCAGAAAATGTCTTTTTAACCGTGTTTTTTATTGAATAAAAACCTCCTGCTATATCATTAGAATACGAAGCTTTGTATTCTAATTTAGCTAAATTTCGCCACAATTTACGGAGTTAGAATAGCTCCGTGGGGAAATCGGGCGACTTAAAACGCAAGAAACCTGGGTTATGGCTCGGTCCGATTATTTCTTTTATTTTCTCTCGTTTTTTCGAGTTCCATTATTATTGTAATAATTTAATATTTTTTTTATTTTTTATTATGTCGGTAAGATAAAAATATAATTCGTATTTCATCAGTAAGTAATTTGTATAGTTATAAGTACCTAAATATAATTCCAAAAAAACATGATGTACTAAAAAAATCACCGAGCAGAGCTAGGTCATCCAAGTACTGGACTTTGTGAAAGGAAACTAATCAAAGAAGGTTTTTAATTATATAAATATCTTTCAACAGAGTCAGGGATGGAAACGTAGTGAAATATAACCGATTTACTGGAGAATACATAATTATATATAATGTATCCTTAATCTGTCAATAATAAAACAAATGAATACATTTTATCTGTACGTAACCAATAATAAAATTGTAACGAGTTTAGATCTGTATATTGAAAACTTTTAGAAAATTTATGTATAGACAGGTTTGTATTATACCTAAGTAGAAACTAAAACATATTTTTTCAGGTATTTATTGTCTGTTGGTTATTGGCGAGAGTATGCATGATCAGCAGTATGATGAACAGGGAGGGATTTTTATACAAGCTATTATTAAAGCTTATCTGTTCCCGCAGTACAACAAATACAATTCTGAATTGAGGAACTGTCAACAGGACAGTATTGCAAATAAATAAAAATATCTTTCCAATTTATAAAATATTATTTATATATTTATTTATTTAAATTTATGTCACCTCGTACAGAAGAGACAAAGTGCAAACTTAATGTTTAATGGCATTATCCACCGGAATCCTGGGTGGACGAAGGAAATAGCTGATGGTATGTCTTAAAACTTGAGATATAATATTATGAGGTCACGTTCAAATTTATATATCTGCTTTTAACCTATTAATGGCCCAATACATGTCACTGGTTTCTTTTTATCACTAAGTCCTAGAAGATACATTACCACCAGTGCGGATCGGTGGAAAGGCTAGTGGTCAATCCAGATGTCAAAAGTTTTCATGTCATCCGAATAACTCTGATTTGGCGTGATGATTGCTATTTAACATAACAACCTATACCGAAGGTTTAACGTGACCTCGAAACCATGAAAACGCTGAAGAAATATGCTATTAGAAGGGCAATAGCTGCCGCTCATTTTTCCATGAAATGCGCCTGCAGTTATTTAATACTATCAATCGCTTAGGATCTACACGACTGGGCTATGAGCGGTTCTAATACATAATACATCAATAAAATTATAGCAATTGTTTCGAGCGTGGGTAGTAAGGTATAGGTATCTCGAAGCGAAACGAGGGCCACTTACTAGTAAAAAATAAGTCTATATAGATTACGCTCACAGAAACAGTAGTTATTTCATACAATATTAATAATATGATCGATACATACAAGTTATTAAGAGTGTATTTGCATTGCATTTTAAGGTGATTGTTATCGGTCATTACTTCATGCTGGCATGACCTGTGATAACTTTAAATAGGTGTTTTATTGTTGGATCATTTGTTATAAATAAGGGGAAACGGAGGGTATCGGTTACTGGGAATCATGTCGCGGCTGGGGTTGGTTGTGCTGGCAGTACTCGCCGTGGGCGGGTTCGCCGAACCTCTAAAAAACCTATCACCGAAATTTAAACAACCACATATTGTTGGTGAGTGCTATTTACTTTATTTTAATACTAGCGATTACACGTTCTAACGTACATAGAAATGGAGTATGATAATGATGATAATTAAACCTTATTACTACACTTCAATGAACAAAGCTGATATAAGATAGCTTAACGACAGTTTATATATATTTTATATGATATCAAGTTTGATAACCCAGCAATTAACTGTTAAGGATTTACCTCATAAAAAGCACCATATTGAAGGATACATTGGAAATCGTGTTTATCTTTAGAATTGAATTTGTATACTGAATTTGATATCCGTTTACAACTATCCAACCGTATGTTTCTCCAAGATATAAAGTAGTCTATGTGTTACTCTAGGTTATAGTCTGAGTCTGTACCAAATATGATGATTCAGATATTATGGCGTAATTGAAGAACATACAGCCTAACTTTCGAATTAATAATATCATTAAGATTTCATATGATATCTGTAGCTCCAAAACTATAGGCCTGCAAAAGTATAAAGAATTAGCAGTGAAAATAGATTTTTCCTACGTTAGTGTAGTCGATTATACTACAATTGTTGTTTACGATGGACCCTGCGAGAACAGTGATAAGAGATTTAGACAGTAAAATCCTATCAGTGTGACTAATGTTAGGATTTAATTACGGAGGTTCAACTAGGTAAGTAACGCAATTGCCTCATTAATTGTTCGGTACAATACGAGCAATGAAAAAGGTGGCGCAAAGCTAAAGCTTTGAAGCTTTATCAGCTTAGAAGCTGATAGCGCCACTCCGTTAAGAGATAACCTGATTGACCTTTACAATAATATTCTGCATCTTCAAGTTTGAAGTGTGCAAAACTCTGTCTAGAAAATTTCTTAGCACGATTTTCCATCTACATGTTAGGAATATTATTAAATGTTATTATGCTTTTATTGATCGAGACGAAATTAATTACGTTACAAAATTTAAGATCGTGCATTCCGCCTATTTCTATTCTATTCTAATGTAAAATAATAAATGAACTTATCTTTATATGAAGTGATTAAAAAGGAAAACTTAGATAGTTCATCGAGTTTGGTGTGGTCATAATATTTTCCTGAATAAAATTAAAACTGGTAATTTCACGTAACGTTAAAGGTCTGATGATTGAACCTAAAGGTGCCTGACGAAATCGTTGAATATCTACTAAACCCCGTCGAGTGTGAGTTTATTAAACTTATTTAAACATTGGAACATGAAGTAAACATTTTTTATCGAATTAAATCTAATCCATGGGAAAAACCGTTTCCGATTTCCGATGACTAAAAAGATACACACTTAAATTTTCATCAATCTAACCATTTGGGTTAAATCAGTAATATACACGCTAAATTTATTTATTAATGTAACCTTTATTGACCACAATAAAAATATCAGTATAAATGACTTAAGAAGAACCTTATAAAAGATGAACAATATATGTAGTTACGTGCTAAGTCGCTGACATATAAATAATAAACCACAGATAAC
>DWJN01005231.1:0-11654 GCA_018248895.1 Carystus phorcus
TACGACTAGTAAGTAATAAGTAAGTAAGTAAGTCTATGGTTTGTAATATTAGAGTAGTTATTAATTCTGAGCAATTGAAACAAGGGTTAATTAGCTATAATTCTTTTTTATCAATAAAAACTTAGTAAATAAATCACACAATACAGTTTTTCAACTGACAACGTTTAGTTCCTAGTTGATACCACAGAGCGAACACATTCTTAATGTATTGCTTACTTTACTCACATTATTTCTTCGGATTTGCCCGACTAGTTTTAGACTATCCAATGTCCATTCTAAAGAGTCGTCCGTAATAGTATACTCATAAACTTACAAATCGTTCAGAATTAAAGCACATTTTAATTAGCACTCCGTTAGAGTGAAGCAAGCGAGTACTAATTTAAGCCATCACTTCAGAAAGTTTCTGCCATGACAGTTACGGATAAGTAATAATTATTCATAATAATTATGCAAATACAAATTAATTAATCAGTTATGTTTCACATTATGTTAGGTCCAAGTCCAAAAGTAGAATAGTAATGAGTTACGGTAAGGATGATAACTCTGTTTATACTAGTAGGAGCATTATTAAAGTGTTTACACTTTCTTAGTTATTAGAATATTAGTTCAGTGAAAGCGATGATAATAGATTACTTTGTACTATCTGTTGTGGAAATTGAGTAAAGTATTAGTAATTGTTTATGGTTATAGTAACTGTCAAAAAGACAAGCTGAAGGCAAGCCATTTTTTTGTTTGAATTGAAATGAAAAAAGGAAGAAACTGATACTTGTATCTGAAATCATATCAGTCATATTTTGATTATAATTTTATGATATAAAGAAATTGGTAATATGAATCCGTGTTCAGTGGCGGCTCCGCAACAAGATATTGAAGGTGACGGAAGGTGGAACAGTATTGTAAGTTTCGGTTCGGTTACTTTGCTTCATTTACGATAGCAATTTTATACTATCAACGTGGATCATTTATTTCGATGCAGTAAAACTATAAAATTTTAAGTGATTGGTTAATTCGCTAACTTAATTATGTTCACGTCTTTGTTATAAAATGCCAGTTTGAGTATAAAGCTTTTGAAATTCCAGCATAACAGATTCCTCTCTGATGCGAAAGGAAAAGATGGAGATGTTATATTCATAGGTGATTCTATTTTGCAAGCATTGGAACACACGGAAGTATGGAACCAATGGTTTGCTCCACTCCACTGCCTTAATTTTAGTATACACAGGGATCAAACACAGAATGTACTTTGGAGGATTCAAAATGGTGAACTTGACCATGTAGACCCTAAGGTATGCGTAGTTTATTTTGAATGGTCATAAATGACTAAACAAGAAAGTGATATAGGCCCTATGAAAAATGTGTCAACAATGTGGGTACTGGGAATGTAGTATTTGGATAATTTGCAAATTACTTTTTATAAGAGCATATATACTTTAAGATATAGCCAAAGTAGACTTATTAATATTAAAAGTTAAATGTTGTCACACATTCAAAATGTTATGAAACTATCTAGACATCATCAAGAATTCAACAAATAAGTGATGCAAGTTTGTTAATTACATTAGTAATATTATTTTCAGGTGATAGTTTTACATGTTGGGACAAACAATGTTGAACATTCTGCTGAACAAGTCTGTGAAGGAATACTAGAAATTGTTCGAACAATCAGGGAAAAGCATCCAAGTGTCTACATAGTATTACCTGTGAGTATATTTTGTTATCTGAGTATCTGCCAAACAAATAATAGCCACAGGTTATCAGGCATTACTGTGTGGAAATACACATTACTTGAGATTAGACAATTACAACACTCTAATATTAACTTAATAAGCAAAAGCCAAACAGTTAAAAAGACAATGCAATGCCAATTAAGTAGAAAATGCAAAACCAACTTTGTTATCTCATATAGCTATACTATAAATATGAATATGTAATCTATGTCTATCATAGTAATTAATTATTTTCAGAGTCTTCTGCCTCGTGGTCAGCATCCAAATACTCTTAGAGATAAAAATGCCAAAATAAATCAATTATTGCGTGAGAAAGTTGCTAATATGAATAAAGTGGAAATGGTATCCATAGATAAGGGGCTTATACAAAATGACGGGTCAATCAGCCATCATGACTTACATGACTATCTAATACCAACGAATGCTGCGTGTCGTAAGGCATTTGAGCCGATTTATGATCTGTTACAACAGATTCTGTTTGAGGGCGAGCCTGAAAAGGATTTAACACCCTCTGAATAACAAAGGGTCATTGAATGTATGGAAACGGCTTTCATTGCGCAGCAAACTCATTGTGATTAAATAATAGTACTTATGTTTAGCTTTTTTATCCTAGGCTTAAGTATCTAATCTAATATTTTATAATGTTCTTTGTTCAACTTTTACATTCCAAATTAAATTAATTTTTAAGGATTGGTTGTGTTTGATGTCGTAAGACAATTATTTTTATTTATATAGTATGTGAGTGAAAGCATTTACCATTAATACTTAGATATTTTATTTTTATATATTATTATGTGAATTTACCCCAAATGCGATGTTTAGTGCTCATAAACATAAATTTATGTTATCTACAACCCATTGTACTATTTTAATTAGTTCATTTCATATAACAAAGTGTGAGTGATGGGTAACAGATAAATTAATTTTATTAGTGTACTTTCCGGCATTTTTTCTTGATATAAATTAAATAAATAAGTTATTGTTTATTGCAGTTTTCTTACCACACATCCTATTTGTGGTTTTTACAATAAAGAAAAAAACTGTACTTGTTTAGTATTTTATGTTAATTTATGAATATGAAAATATATTATTACTATCATTTATTTCAAAAATAAAGTTTTTGTTTTTCTATTTATTTACATAAATATTAAAACTTTCTTGTTAATAATTTTAGTTTTAGACTTATTTAACATTTTGGTATGTTGCTAGATCTAGTAAATTATAAATGTCACCCTCACCTTTTCATGTGAAATGTACTAATAGTTCTGAATCTCTATTCTAATAATAGGAGATAACATTATTAATTACTATGACATCATATTTATTTGCTCAATTGTATGATCCTATCAATTTATCAAATTTAATTACTTTTTTTTCTACTATTTTTTGTATATTGCTACTTTGGTTTCTCCAAGAATATTTTTCTGAAGTCTTAGAAACAATTTATTAATTAGTAAGTAACCTTTATTATTTTTTGATAATGTACTTACCTGTAACTTCTTTAATGTGTAATAACTGTTTGATTGCCTTTAAGAATAATTGTATGAAATATAACTTATGTCACTATTTCTTTCACTATCCAATTCATATTCATACTTTTTTATTAAGCATCCATGAAATATAAAGAAAACAATGAGAATAATATGAGCATCACTTAAATATTTCATGAAATCATGTGTAACCAAAGATACTTTCTCACCAAAGTTAAAATATTGTTTCTATTTAGGCATTTAGAAATATCCCTGATGATTTGTGGAACTGTTTGCAATAAGTTTTTTCTTTGATCTCAAGTTGTATTTTTTATTTACTTAAATTCTTAACAAGGTATTTAAAAATAATCATGGATAGATATTCCAAATGCAGTGTAGTTTACATATAGTAAGTAAATAGTGAATATGGTGTATCAAAATTTTGTAGCTTTTGATATTATGTGATGAATATTTGATCTTTGCTTTATATTTAGAATATACCTACATTCTTTATACAGTACATAACATTCTAGAAGTATGGAAGTGGTATACTACGATCATAACAATTATAGTATTTAATTAATTGTAGTTATTTATGTTTCTGGTACTATTGTGTACTCAAGTTGCCAAACAATGCTTGAATCTGGAATGTGATTATTTATTTGCATGAAAATGCTTGAGAGTAAACAGTGCAATTGTTTCTAAAAATTGTTTTATTTAATATTATCCTAATGTCTTATGTCTAAATAATAAATATTATTTCTACATAACAGTAATTTTAAATGTAATTTTGTGGAAACTAGTTATAATGTCAATATTTATTCAACAATCTTTGATAATATAAGCTAAATGGTAACATGGGATTTCTTCTCTGCAGAGATGGATCAAAAACATTAAAATTGTTCTTTTGCAGTTTTGTTAAATACTTGTCAACAGCAATGGCTGGCAAAAATATCTGGTTGGTTATTTTTGGAACTGTAATACTTCTAGCCTGAAAAAAAGAAAATTACTCTAAAGCAGTATATCTTTATCAATATAAAAATCAAGTATTAATAATTTAATTACCTTTTGCAAATGGTTGTTGGCTCTGCTTGCCACTTCGTATATGACATTCCTCATGTGTTCATTGTCAACACCTCTCAATACATCTTCTTGGCTTCTTTCGTATTTCATTAAAATATCCATTGGTAATGAAACCACTTTGTGATAATTTGAAACATGAATTGACCTAAAAATAATTCAGCATTTAATACTTTAATTCATTAGGTCATTTTACTTCTCTTAGAAGCCAATGGTTTCTATCATTAGGCAATACTCTTAATAAACTGGAAATTTGTTAAGTCAGCTGTAAGTTCTGAAGACGAAGTAAATAAATTGTTTTGTTTGCTAAATTTCTTTTCTGGATTAAATATCAATTATAAAATGCTATAGCATGTTTTTCTATGATGAAGATTTAGTACTAATAAGTAGTAAGGTTGTCAAAAATATTGAAAAGAACTAATACAGAGAAACACTGACTAGCTACGATAAATACCTTAGAATATTACTGATGCCTTGTGCTTTTCCTAGATGAGATGCTGCATGATCAGCATGGACATTGGTGACTCCAGCAATACTAAGAAGTAAATAATATACAGATGATACTGTGTGTTCAGCATAAGTTTCAAGATCTTCCATGGTACGGAAATATCTAGAATTTGCAAAACTGTTCCTAGATGTGATAAGTTTCTCCAAATGTCTTCTAGGAAGATTGTAACTGTGACACACCTGTGAAAAAATAATTTATGATTATCTATTTTATCAAAATTTTGAATAGAACTAGTGATATACTTCATTAATATTTAATTGTGCACCTTAAATAATTCTCGAGCTATAGGATTAGCTGGAATTTTTCTGACATCTTGATCTTTTACATAAACAGAGGCAAGCGTGTCTTGCCAGAACTGTAGTCTGAAAGCAGCAGTCTGCGGGTCCGTAGTTTGGTCGTGAACTCTAGCAATTTCTACGTTAAAGGCTCGTACAACTAGAGCTGGAGTACGTATAACTTTATTAGTGAGGAGAGTAGCTAAATAGTTTTCGTAGTCGTGCTGTCTATCTGTAAATAGGTTTATGAAATACAAAAGTATCAAAATGTAAGACAAAAATATATCTTAATATTAATCATAGCTGCAGTTACCTTACTATATTTGCACAGTATTCGACGCCATTAGCTGAAGAGCCTTTTAATTCTGAAAAACACCTAGCTGGTGGTACATGTTTAATTTTATAGGCATTTTGTAAAAAAATGCGCAGTTTACTACTCCGCATTGTGTTATTTAATGAATAAAACTTAAGTTAAATTATATCCTAATTAAAATTCTAAAATATACAATGTAATTTAGTTCATATTGAATACTAATTATTTGGATATTTTCGTAATATTACTTGATCGGTAAGCTAGAATAACCTATTAGACCTATTATGAAATTTAAATTGACGACATTGACGTAACATTTGACAATGACATGAGGATGTTGACTCAATGACAGAAAGTAAAATTAAAAATAAATGTAAATGATTATTCACAGATTACAGAGGTAAAATGATAATTTATTATTCACTTTAACAATAGGTAGACGAATCTTTAATCTAAATTGACAATAATTATAATAAAAGTTGACTTAACATGTTATGTAAATGGTGCAAATCTTGCCTTTTTTTTAGATATATAACCCACAGGCATGAAGACGAACCAGAAGTGGTCACTTCACTCTATTGACATCAGGAACATGATGCATCATCGACGGGTTGTCGACCAAAAAATATACGGACGACCCACTGATTACTATTGTTAAACTCATAACAATCAATCAGAATTGCTTGTCTCTCGGTATTCTACAGAGCATATTTATGAGAGTGTGCGCAGGAATTAGACGATTACATATCGAAATTGTTATCCGTTGTTCATTATATTATAGGTGCACCAGGAGAAGATAAGGTTAGCTTCGAAGATAGAAGTAGTGAAGCGTCAATTTTAAAAAAGGTTGTTTTCAAAATACTTGATTTTATTCAATGCGTTGCGCATAGGAACCGACGCGAAAGCACACCTACACTCGCGACACTTTAAAAATGTTGTAGCGTGTACTTTTGGGAGAAAACGCGGCGCGTTCACGTCGTAAAAGCACTCACTTTTAACTATCCATTAATACATTGGTCTTGTTGGGACATCCACTGATGTACAAGCGGTAATATTATTATAATGCGATAATAAGATTCGATTAAAAAGATATTATAGAACTTCCTTTTTAGTATTACAAGGGTAGCGGTACCTACCTAACTGCTTGTTCATAAGTCTGTAATGGCTACGACTTCCTAGGATAAAAGTAAGCAGATCTAAAGCGATTAGCAAGCTCCAATAACCAATGAATGACTGTGTGATTGATTTGTTCTAAAGCAATATCATTTATTTATATTTACCATACTTATCCATAATTTATTGAGCTTTCTTCAATGTCACAAAGTAACATAATTTGTTCGGTAATTGGTTATTTATTATTTAGATAGAGTGTTGTTAATTATAAAAGGGTGTTCTTTTTCGATGTCGCAGTTAGCAAGGGGTAACAGGCTTTGCTGGCGTCATCTCATATACATACATTTTCAAACCAGTTTCGCGACTTCGTCGACTAGTCTTCGTCAAACGCTACAGTTTCAATACAAAAGTAAGGTGTATCGAGGGACAGACACTATTCTTAATTCGAGTGTCACCGGAGCCTTTATTAAACCGCAAGTTTTGTGCCCATGTCGCGACGTTCACGAGGCAATCTGGAATGGGAGGTGCGTGCATCCACGTTGGCTCGCAATACCATTAACCCGATACGTACTATCGTGGAAAATCTCCAAGTAGAACCAAATCCTGACAAGGAATTCATAGCTCTCTCCATAGGTAAGAGATTTATATTCAACATCAGAGTCCGCAATCGTTACGACGTCGTGTTTGACAATGCGCATTTAAAACATTTAATAATAAAAAAGTAATTTTTTTTGCTTCTTTTATTATTGATTTATAAACATTTGACGGTCTTATGTGACTGGTGTGTATTTTTCCGGCTGACGAAGTTTTTTTTTATTGAACATACCTTAGAGGTGCCTCCTATATGCTGAAGTTATACCTAACAAGGTGATTATAAATTATTCTAATATCTTTAAGATACTAAATAACTAAATGAAATTTCACCTTTTGTATTAAACCTACAACCCCCCTACATACGCTTATGCATCAGAAAAAAGTCAATCCTTAATCGCAACATGTAAAAATATTATTATTTTGAAATTATAGATAAAAGTTTTTTTACACTATTATGAGTTAATTCTTGACTACTATCCTGTCTGATGGTAAGCAGAGTTAAATAATTAAAGTCGGAACAATTATACAATTATACATCATTTATACTCCATACAACTACATTTATGCAATACCGAGTTATTAAGTGAAAAGACACATTTAAATATAATATTATATACTTATGTCAATGAAGGATAAATTAAGGTGGGATGCAAAATAATAAGTAAATACGATGTAGATTTCGTTGCTTAGTTGATATCAGAAATCGATCGATGTTACGTTGCTTTTGCGTATGGTATGGGACCATAGTAATATAGGCGAATTCGCCAATTTAGAATGGCGATAATGTGTCAAGGTTAACTAGCTCTTGAAATAATTGAATTCACTAATACCGGTACATCAGGCGTTGGGTAGTTAATTAATTTGAAATCCTCATCTCCTAATATACCTACTCATAATTAACTTGAAATATTTGAAAAAACTTATAATAAAGTTGATAATATTTATAAGTAATAATGAATTAATGTAAAATTAAGTTATCTTTACGTAATGCTCCAGTTCATGAACCTACATTGGTAGAGATCTACCTTAATATCAGAAGGTAAGCCAATATCTTCTACACATTGCTTCATTTGGATCTAGTTATTATAGAATACGATATAATTGTAACAAAGGAATTAATTACACTGGCATTAGTGTGTAGTATGTCGGTATTATTTATATCTAGTTTTATATTACAAGTTTAATAAAAATCCAGCTTGGTTGATATTTAAAGTTCTTGAGTATTTGCGATGAAAGCTATTATAATTATTTTTGAAGTAAAGTATTATTGTTAAGCTCTATTACAAATACAAAATAAATGTATATTGTGAATACTGCTTAATATAATTGTATGATGTATACAATCTACGACGAGTACGATGCGATACTTAAAGATACGATATTTAAAGCTAGCTGTAAAAGGCGCGCGTCGCTACAAATATTAAAAAAATGGAATTTAAACAAAAGTCAGCATAAAAAACACTTTCGTTCTGATCCTGTTATTGAAATGCTGTTGGATATATAATCCTACTGGTAGATCTAGTCCAATCGATCACCAAAAATCAATATCTTCGGCTGTAACTCATCAACCCTGTGTTCCATCGATATAATTTAGGCATGTACCAAAATCTTTATCAGAGAATTCTGAACAAATTTGCTAAAGACATCGATGCTCTATCTTCTATCATTTCAGAGTCTACAAAGGACATACAGACAAATATTCATTTCTATATATACAGATATAATAAAAAATTTAATCTAGTACAGAACTCCTTACTCCTTTAGTTAATACGAGATAATACCTTACGTCAAAATTAACCTAAATGATAAATACAATACGGGGCAAAAAATAAAGATTTGTTTCAAAATTATCAATCATCAGATCTTTCTTGGCCGACAATGTACATATCTGTGGTGCCTTTGGTGTTGCTGATCTCCGTGGGCGACACTGCCCACTTACCATTATGTAGCCCGTCTACTAGTTTGCCGGTTCTCGTAGAAGAAGTACATACGCGTAATTATAAAATAATATCTCAATTATCGGGAACAAAACATAAAATATTGTTATGGGACCTGTTGCGTTATTACCTAATCTTAACTTTATTTTATTACGTAACTATATAAATAATATATAAAGTTACTTAATAATGTACCTACATATTCGTACAAATGAACAATAAAATAAATAAGATATAACAATAAACATAATATTTTTCTCTAGACTCATTTTTTTTTAATTACGGTCATCATTTTTGCGAACAATTCGTAAAGGCTTTGCGGATCCTCAAGTTTCCGCAAAGCACACTTTGAATATGGCTGGTGCCCGATTATTACGAGTTTATGAACATTTTAATACAATAAAATCTCAAATCCTTATTTCCCTATAGAAGAAGCAGTCGGATAGCTACTAGGTACACAGTATTATGAGACAGGTTATTAAAGTTAAATATTTATGTTAGTCTAGTCTAACACAACACAAGTAATTTGGATCCAAAACAAGTTCTTCAAACTATAAATTCCGCTAATAAAGTTTTTGGAACTGACAAAACTTACAAATATGACGTTCCTGTACACTATATTAAACTATAAATAGATGATAACATAATATTTAAATTAAATATAAAGAATTGCTGTAATATCCTTCTTTCGTAAAAAAAACTGCACGACATCGAGGTGTTGCTCACAGGAAATAATTAGTTAAAACTAAGCCTATGCCGATCAATACACTTGTATTGCCCTTAATTAGGTAATTACCCAGACGAATAACTATTTAACTAACTAGAGCACCTCGCAATATTAAAATGATAATTTCCAATATAGCTTTGCTACTCATAATAAAAGGTTTCAGTGGTGTAATAATCTCAGAGTCATTATTCCAGCGCATAGCAGTGGATTTTTCCATTACTAGTTCACTGTACAGGTAATGCTACTCCGGAACTTTTATCCGAATTATTACTAGCTTACTTAGTTTATTATGTAATAATGTATTTATTACATACTAATCTTTACCCGTGGCTTCGCTCGCGTTGAACACCTTAAACAAATATGAAAGGTTGCTACAATTTTTTTTTCAAATATACATAATATAGTGCTTTTTAATGTCTCTAAGAATATCTGTACAAAGATTTATGATAATCGGTTGATTAGTTTTGGCGTGAAATCCTTACAAAGAATATTTTAAAGTCTTAACGTCAGCTATTTCCATTGGACAGTACCATTAAACACTATGGTTTCCCTTTGGTTCTTCTTAATAGGTGACATAAGTATGAATAAATAAAATAATTTCAAACACTTAGTCATGGATGAGACCATAACCAGATTAATGAAGGAAATTAACGATTTTTATTTAAAATTTAATAAAGAATTATTGTTACCAGGCGATCCAACAACTTTTGGAAATCTAAACCCTCCTGACCACGTTTTACAAGCTGTGCGAGACAGCATTGAATCTCACACTAGCCGAGGCTATGGGCCTGCTAAAGGACATCTAGAAGCTAGACAAGCTGTAGCAGAGTACAGTGCCCACCAGGGCGACATAACACCTGAAGATGTTATTCTATGCAGCGGGTGTTCGCACGCCATTGAACTTGTCGTTACCGCTCTCGCTGATTCAGGGCAGAATATTCTCGTCCCAAGACCCGGATTTATGATATACAAGACATTAGCCGAAGGACTCGGCATAGTTATCAAATACTACAACCTGTTGGTATGTCACAATTTATTAATAATTCTTTGTGGTTTATAAATAGATTTGAATATTTGCGACTGTTTAATTGGTCAGGTTTACCTACAAATAGTCGATCGAGTTTACCTAATTATGTGTTATGTAAAATTAACCTTTAAATAATATTTTTACTTGCTTTTTGCGTATTTTTACATATTTGCGTATTTCAGATGATTCATTCATAAACAATATAATTATTAGTGACGCCACATGGGACATGTTATTGTTTTTAAACAGGACTTGTTGTTGTTTATGTCCTAGGTTAGGGCATCTACGTAATACATTCTTTCAATACATATAATGAACATGCATACTAATGAATGAATGTCGGGAAATATTTGCTACAATATATAAAGCAAACATACATACTTATACAAATCGATGAACAAGTTTCTAGAAGCATAACAAGTTTCCAGTTTACTGCCGAACAGATTTGCATACTGCCCATTACGCCTTATTTCGTCTACCAGCTTTATAAATATCAATCTTGGTCGTGCAATGAATGATGTAAAATGAATTGTTTTACATTTATTTAATGTTGTTACTTTACAGCCTGAAGAGCAATGGAAAGTTGATTTAGAAGATTTGGAGAGCCAAATAGACGACGATACGGTGGCAATCGTTGTGATTAACCCGTCGAATCCATGCGGATCTGTATACGACAAGCAACATTTGTATGAAATTTTAGACGTTGCGTCACGAAATCATGTGCCGATTGTTGCTGATGAAATATATGAGCACTTGGTTTTTTCGGGAAATACCTTTACTGCAATATCATCAATTTCCAAAGATGTTCCTGTATTAACGTGTGGCGGTCTGACCAAACGATTTCTAGTGCCTGGATGGAGAATGGGTTGGGTGATTATACATGA